>LPNX011169904.1:171220-195369 GCA_001517045.1 Pseudotsuga menziesii
AGCAATATGGATCGAGATTGGTAAAGTGAGGGAGTTGTACCCTCACTTACTTGTAGAATAATTCAGGATTTTGGTGGTCCAAAAGCTCTCCAATGGGGAGGATTGATCCGACGGATTATTCCTCTTTGAAGATCCAATATGGTACATGGTTCAGAAACGGCAGTTGAAGAAAATCGGACGGCAAAAATACAAAGCATCGGAGGTCGGAAGAGATCTTCCTCCGCAACGGCGGGCGGCCAAACTCCTAGTTTGTCCGCGGGGATTACCGGACGCAAAAAATATGAGGATCGGCAATCGGAAGCCTTTCCCCTTCCGCAACGGCGGGGCTCGGAAGCCTTTCCTCCAACTCGAAAACCAGTCGACAGCCGATTGAGACCGTCGGAGACTGTTGCTTATCCTCTTCTGCAACGGCGAAGCACGGTTGACTAAAACTTCCGGCAGTTCAATTACATATGGTTCTAGAGGTCAGATCCTTGGCATGGCAGGATATTCACAGCTTATTCGTAACAGTTGGCAAGCTTTTCTTTGCAGTCATGCCACAACTGGAATAACGACGAAAGGCATATGAACAGTCTTGATGCCGCGTTTCATGGGATGTGAACAGTTGCATTTCTTTGAGTGTTTTGGCTCATTTGTAATGGCAAAGATGAGTAAAAAAGGGGACTCCGTTCATTGAGAGCAAAGGGTGGGGGGCAACTGTTTTCTCGGTAATGAGAAGCTCAGAGAGAGCATTATGCTGTTCCTTTTGAAGTCGACCATTCTCAGTTATACTTCTTCTTTTGACTATTGAAGTCCAGTTTTGTAACTTTCAGAGAGGAGGTCTTGAAGACTTTACTGTTAATGTCCAGTTGCTGTGATTGTAAAGAGTCGACTGTTTTCTCTGTTTAGCTGCCTGTTCTTCATTTTTGAAGGCCAATTTTTATTATTCCAGAGAAGAGGTCTTGCAGATTTTTGTAGATACTGTTGAAATTTATTTGCAGAGTCCAGAACCATTTGTACCATTTTAAAGCCATTAATTGGATCGGTTCCCATTGGAGAGGGACCCAGAGACGTAGCCCAGTGGAGGGGGTGAACTCCGTTATCAACTTCTGGTTGTGACTCTGTTTCTGTGTTTCCTTCCTTGTGTCTGTCTATCAGTGTTGTGGTTTTCATTCCTGTTCTAAGCATTTAATCTCTGCTAATACGGTTCATTAATTAACCTGTTGCATGCATTCTTTTACAACATACTTTTAATGCACTAAAGTTGAGGTCCTACGGATCATTTTGAGTGCTAAAATAATATAGGTCGAGGAGAATCCTACAGTTAGGTGGAACAATGCACCCACATAGCTAGTTGATTAAACATGTTACCATTTAGAAAGATAAGTGTTATGTTGTGCATAATGTTCAAAATTTCTATGCAATGGATGAATAATTATTCTTGGTTGAATGAAATTAAATGATAGCTTGAATTGTTCATTAAGTTTCCTGCTCATTGTCGGAAAGGAGATTACATTTGTATATGGGTTCTTATTTTATGCCTGTAATGAATGAGATAGTGCTTACATGAATTACTTGTTGATGGGTGTGTGACAATTAGGATGGTTTATGCATGAAGTCAGATCTATAGTTTGATTACACTCTTGACTTTGGATCGATGATAGGCATTTGCATTGGAAATATGGTAAATGAATCTTTGTGGCTGCGTGCCCGAATCGACTAAGTTCCATCTCCTAAATCGAAAGAATTCCATAGAGTTTTCATGGCCGAATTCACAATGCTGAAGCCATGGGGGAAAAGGTGGAAAGTCAACTAAGTGTTATCTTGTGAGGATTGGAGAAATATCGATCGTCGATCATCGTGTCAGACTCAATTAGAGCCGTTGATTCGGTTACGATATCAAAATTGGCGCAAAATTTATGGAAGAGTCGTGGTGCAATGCCGACTTCTGACTCTCGATGTTCGGAGGACAAAGTGCCGACGTCGGAGTCAGAAGGTCAAGAGTTATTTTGTCGGAACTTGTAGTGCAGTTTTGACTTCTGACTCTCGATGTCGGGAAGGTGGAGTGCAGTCGTAGGAGTCAGGGAGTTGGGGCGATTTCATGGAAGGTTGTTATGAGATGTTGACTTTCAACTCCTAGCTATACTGAAATATTAGGATTGGAACCTTAGAGCAGCGAGTTTAAAATTTGGTTGGTTCCAACTTCTCGCTTCTAACATGCTGACATCGGGAATCAAAAGTCGAGAGCACAAGTTTTTATGCTTGTTTATTGGTTTTGACTTCAGACTTTCAACGTACCAACACTGAGAATAGGAAGTTGAGAATGTAAACTATGGCACTCGTTTATTGGTTTTGATTTTCGAATTTTGAGATGCTGACATCAAGAATCGAAATTCGGGAGTGTAAATTGATACGCTCATTTGGGGGTTTTGACTTCAGACTTCAGATTTCTAACTCCTGACTTTGGGAAATCGGGATAGGAACGTCAGCAAGGTTTCGTTGGTGAACAGTTTGGTGCTTTTGACTGTCGACTGCCGATATTGATATTGACATAGTGAAAGGTCAGCACAATGGAAAGTCGAGATCGACGTGTTGAGATCGGGATCGACAAGGAAAATGTCCAGAATGCTCCTAATGGTAATTAAGGGGCTAATTAATCATAATTAAGGATTTAATTGGCCAAATAACAAGAATAATGTTGAAATCAACGGATTGGAATATTTGAGCAGTTTATATCTGTCGGGATTGATTAAAGAGTTAATTAAGGACCCGATTAACCCATATTAAGGCATTTAATCCACCTTGAGCATTGTTTAAGAATTATAGGATTGGAGTTGAGTTGATTGGGCAAAAATTGAAAGTCTGATCTTCTGAAATATCGCTGTAATGACCATTTAAATCAAAGGAAAGTGTACCAAAGTTATAATGGTGAAAGGAAAATTTAAGCTGGTCTATTTGGTTGAGTCTCATGTCACCTCAAGAGACCACCGAGATGGCAAAGGACGCTAAAAATTAATCTTTATTTGAATAAAAACCTTAAAGTATAAGGTTTGAATATATATATATATTGTACTGGGGGAATCGGTAACTGGGCGGTTCTGGTACTCGCGTGACACGGGGCCCATTCCTGTCGGCTGCCACTATAACCCCAGGTGCGCCCACACAACCCGCAAGCATGGGGCACAGATAAATCGGGGTGAGATTTGAACTTGAGACCTCCTTTACAACATTCCTTCATTTACACGGCACTTGCCAGTCAGTCTACACCCCTACAGGCGATAAATATATAATATATAAAAATATTAATTATTCTATACTAAATAAAGGCATTTAGTTAAATTTATTTTAAATCAATAAAATATTTTCTAAGTGTATTATAATCAAATAATACTTTACTTTTGTCTACACAACTCAATATCAATATCAATACTTTACCTTGAAGGCAAATTTTTTATTTCAAACTTTTCTTTTTCCGTTCTAGCATGCTTGAGGATTACGTAGCGTCCCACATACATTATGATTCTTACTATAAATCAGTGTTGCAAACATCGGCACGACGAAAAAATTGGCAGGGTCCAGGAAACATCGTTTCGGGATATCTCGACAAAACATCGACAAACATCGGGAAAAAATCGGCAAACTTAAAAAATAGAAAAATATTCATTTTTTTTTCAATTTTTTAAACATCTAAAGCAACAATAACATCAAATAAACACATTGCTACATGAATATGGAAAGAAAACCGATATATAAGATATATAAGAAGTCTAGAGAATTGAGATACATCACACATACAAAATGGATCATGTCCTTGCATCTTAAGTGATAAAAAATATAACAAATGTATCTCATGATCATCATCATGACTCACGAGTCATCTACAATGAAATAAAGTAAATAAACTATTGATTCCCTCTACCCCTTTTACGGGAAAAGGTAATTGTTGTGCAAATGGCCTTTCCTCTAGAACTAGAAGTAGGTGCCCTTGAGGCTTGTGGGCCTCGTACTGGACTCTGACGTCCTCTAAAAGAAGACCCTGCAAAATGACGTCCTCTAGAAACTGGAGAAGGTGGCCGAAACTGATGTCTTGAAGAATGAGAAGGTTGAGGAGGTAGTCCTGCAGCTCCTGCTCCTCTACCAGTACTAGTGCCTATGCTACCACCGGGTCTATCTCCCTCTAGCTCTGACTGTGGCACACTCCCATAATCGGTGTGAAACTCCTCTGGAACTGGAACATGCTCATCCAAATCCTCTGAGACTATATGAGTCTCACCATGATCACTATTAGTAGCATGATCATCCTCTAGCCAATCAGGGGCTACCTCCATAACAGACTCCTCACACTTTGCCCTCCATGCAGCGGTGGTGTTAATCTCATCCAATGAAATGGACTTCGCATCAACTTTTCTTTGATACTACTTCACCCACAACCTGAGATTGTAGTGGACGTAGACCAAATCATTAAGGCGTTGAGTATCCAACATGGAGGAGGATCATAAATATTAAATATTAAAGTGGCATAAATCTATAAATAAGAATTTAATAATTTATATTATATAATGAATTTGAAAATTTGAAATTCTCTAACCTGTTGTGCTTTTTGGAGTGTACTTTTTCAAATACACTCCAGTTGCGCTCGCAACCAGAAGAGCTACATGTCTGGCTGAGCACTCGAATGGAAAGCCTCTGTAGAATAGGTACACAACCACCATAGTTCTCCCACCAAGTATCTACAATGAAATTATGAATAAAATAAACATGAGAAACGAAAAATAAAATTTAAAACAAAGAATTAGAAAGAGAAAATGAAATTTTAAATTTAAACTTTAAAGTTGAAAGTTTGAAACTAGGTGAAGCTTACTTGGCATCAGGTTGGTCTTATCATTTATTGCTATATCAAACCCAAATAATCCTGTAGCTCTCTTATACATTTCCAACTCTTGGGAAAGTTGTGTACGCTCAGCTGCATCAGGTACCACCCTTTGGACACACTCATAGAATCCAGACATAACCTCTCCATCAAATCTAAAGCCATAGGAGTAAGCATATGAAGGGTTGAGGTATAGCCCTGCAGCATGAATGGGGCAATGGAGTCCGTGGTTCCATCATGCATCAATCACCTCCCATATCGTATGTCGTCTCTCCTGCCCCTGATCTCCCTTGTCCTCATAATAAGCACGGATGGATTCTTTGGCCCTATCCATGGCCTCATATAGGTAGCCCATTGTGGGCTTCTCTCCATCAACCAAGCGGAGAACCCTTACCAAAGGTTCGGTGATGGTGCACACCTCCTTCACCACACCCCAAAAACTCTCATCATATGCAACTAGCCTGAATGTGGCTTGCCCCTCTGGTCTAGTGCTAAATGATAAAGTACGCCACTCTGGTGAAAAGAACATCGCCTGCAAGTCCCACATAGAATTCAAGAGTGATTGAAGAGAAATAAAGCTAGTGGCAACGCGTGTGATGGAAGGATGCACCAACTCTTTGTCACCTGTGAACTTTCTCATCAAGCTAAGCACTGCTGCATTGTTATATATGAATTTTTTGATGCTCCGTGCTGAATCAATAGTATCCTTGATCCAAGCAATCTTGCCTAAATCCTCTAAGATCAAATCAAGGCAATGGGCGGCACAAGGAGTCCAGAATAGTGTAGGATACCTGGCCATGAGCATCCTACCAGCAGCCACATAGTTCGCAGCGTTGTCCGTTATCACTTGGACAACATGCTGCGGCCCAATATCTTGGATGAACTCATCCAACAAGCCACATAGTAAAACTGCATCTTTGACATGTGCAGATGCATCCACAGATCTCATGAACATAGTCCCCCTGGGGTAATGAACCAAGAAGTTGAGAAGTGTCCTACCCTTCATATCGGTCCAACCATCCGACATCACACTGCATCCTGTTAAGTCCCATGATCTTTGAAGCTCCTCCAATCTACGAGTGCAATCAGCCTTTTCATCTTGAAGGATGGGCCCTCTCAACTCCTCATAACTAGGGGGCTTAAACCCCGCTCCAACTATAGTAGCCGCCTCAAACATGGACACATAAAATGGGTTCTTTGCAAAGTTAAATGGAATAGCACTCCATAACAAGCATCGACCAATAAGTTTGTGTGTGTCTGATTTTTCCTTTACTTTCACCATGGACCTTATAGAAGGTTGTCCACTAGGGTTGCATCTTGAGGATACCATGAAAGGTGATGTGGACTATTGTGTGGAGTGGGTATCGGCATCTGGGCTTGTCCCACTAGCCCCTACTCCTGCTGCGGACCTGGATCTTGAAGCAAGTTGATTCCTCACAGCCTCCTTATATTGTTTCCTTAGCCCAGTGCCCTCAATCGCTTGTGTGGCCTTAGCAATGATTTCCGAAGTTGTTTCTTTGCAAGGACCCACATCATGCTCTGCTATTTGTGCAAGGTGGTATTTCAGCCTACTTATCCCTCCTGTCATTCTTTTCCCACATAGATTGCAAGTGAGAATTTGTCGATTGATTGGGTCAATAGGTGAGCCCCACTCCCAAAATGGATCCAAAGCCTTTGGCATCTTGTATATGGAGTTATTATGGACAAAATGAAGCTTGAATCTTGATACTTTGAACTTGAAGTTTGAACCTAAGGCAAGAAAAAAAAACATTTTTTTAGCATATGTGATTAATGAAAATGTAAAAGTTTAAAACACAAGAAGAATTCCAAGAAATATTGAGCATTCAACCATTAATTTGATGAGGAAAAACACATAAACATTTTTATGAGGATTTATAAGGAATCTAGGGAAAGATAAAAAATGCCAAAACGTTTTTTGGCATGCAAGCAACAAAAAAATACATAACAGTTGAAAAAAAAATGCTTAAAACCCTATAAAAATCGTTTTTGAAGATAGAGAATTACATGGCAAGGTAAATCAACAACAATCCCTCTTGGAAAAGTGAGAAATGATGGGCAAATTTTGTACTTACCTTTAGCTGTGATAATTGTGGAAAAAAACCCCAAATGGCAAGATCCAATCTTCAATTTGATGCTTGATGGCGACGAAAATGTTGCCTAAAGTCATTGTTGGTCTCTTGAAACTCTCTTCACTTGCCCTCTCAGACCCTTAGCTCACCTCGTAGTGGAATGTTTGAGTCAAAATGAGAAGAAAAAAATGAAAAAAAACCAACTTAAAGATGACTTTTCCGGCCCTGTCCACGCGGGCAATTTTTTGCATCAACTTGCGATTTTTCGGGAAAAAAGCGGCGATTTCTCGGAAAAAATCGGGGGCGATTTTTTTGGCAATTTTTGGTTTAAATCTCGGCGCAGCAAAAAAATTGCGATTTATCGGACATCGGCCGATTTATCGCCGATGTTGGTAACACTGCTATAAATGTATTGAATAATGAAATATGAGGAAACTATGAGCATGAATGTATTAAATATTGAAAACAAACTAAAAGGAGACAATTACGCATTAGAGATAGACATTGGCATGTGAAAAACTTTTTAAGTTTATAGCATGGATTGTAATTTGTCACACACAATGCTTGAATTTATAACTTCAAGACTACATAAGTGTCCTTAACCTAATCACGTCTGCAATTAATAATCATGATCGTGTTTAACAAATTGACACTTGTATGCCATTCCTAGTGGAATACCATGACATTTCTCTTTGCATAACGTGGTGAATCCATTGGATGCTCATCACATCTCTGTGTTATGAGAGACATCATTGATCTTCTATTTATCAATAAAGATTGAGGTAAATCTTTGTTTTATTAAATTTAGACTTATTTTTAGTCTAAATTGAATTTGTAATATGTTTAAGTTACATTTCTATGAGGATTGATACTATAAAATAATATTTATTTATCATAACTTCTATCGTATAGTACTAAACATAGCTACCAGATTCTACTAAATCAAGATCATCAATACATAAATTCAGAAATCTAATCCACTCAACGAATTTTGAGGTATGATTCAATTCGGTTCATCTTGTTCGAAATTAATGTTGAGTAAATCAAGTTGCTTTTTTGGCGTGGCATCCTATCTACCTAAATCAAAAGTTGCAAAATCAAAAGGTGATGTTTATTTGTCTCCCTAAATCAAAAGTTGCATGTCTCTCTAATTTAAAATTGTTGCTCACTAAATCGAGCAGCTTGATTGGCGGTACTTACGTTTTTTGAATTGCTACTATTGCGTGAATGTTGCATGTCTACTTAATTTTGAATTGTTGTTTCCTAAATTGAGTTGCAATTTTGGGGTGGCTTCCTGTCTACCTAAATCAAAAGTTGATGTTTATTTGTCTCCCTAAATCAAAAGTTGCATGTCTATCTAATTTAAAATTGTTGCTCATTAAATTGAGTTGCTTGATTGGCGGTACTTACGTTTTTTGAATTGCTACTATTGCGTGAATGTTGCAAGTCTAATTAATTTTGAATTGTTGTTTCCTAAATAGAGTTGCTTCCTTGGGTGGTACCCAGGGATCAAATTTGAAGGGCTCGTCTTAATTTTAGTTAGAAGGGTATATATGTATGCGACCATTCTGTTACAGAGAGAAACTTCCTATGGCTTGGGGGTACCACAATAGACAATATGACACCATAAATCAATCTTTCGCAATACACAAGAGCAGTAAGTAAATCTAACACTAAGGGGTATAGAATCGTACCTTATTCTGGATGGTTGAAGTAAATCTCCATTGAGATTTCCAATGCAATTGCAATTATAATTTGCTCTCAACAACAACAAACAAAGCAAACATGATATATATAAATGTGTTAGAACTACTCTAGCATATATCATCAACCATGTATAAGCAAGTGAATACATCCATGGATTCAATATTCATATTCAAAATGCACATGAATTGGACAGGAAAAAAGATATTTCTATTAATAATTCAGAGATACAATAGTGGCAAACTCTGTTAGCACTTCTACGAACCGGAGAAACCGAGTCGTCCACCTGGGCCTCCACCACTTCAATCCTCCATCTCTCGATAGAAAACTCACAAAGCAAAGGCAAGCTTGAGAAGAACACTATGTGCTCCAAGGGACAAAGGGATGCAGACTCAAGTATAAGCAAATTCGAGGCAACAATGGACTATAGTTTCCTTCCTCTTCAATTTCTCCTCCTTCAATGTATCCAAGGGGTTCTTTATATAGCACTCCAAAGAGGTAATGGAGGGTTGAATCCGAGCGTTCTCAAGGCATTTGGAAGGCCAAGAGTCAAGTTATTCAGACTCATATGAGGAAAACTCCAAAAATATTTGTCATTTTGCACACATCCCGATGTACGTGGGTTTGAGGTCAAAAGCTGTGTATACATGTGACTATTGATTTAAAACTCGTGTATAGGTATAAAAACACAATTTTTGGGGATGATCTTGGAACATCAAAGTATAATATAAGTCCATGGGGTCCAAAGAGTCTGCAGAGGAATGGGAAGGCCATAAATGTGTGATCAACCAGGTGTGGTAAAATCAGCTATAACAAATTCCCCATAATGTGTGAGGTCAGAGGGGTAACATGATGGCCAAAATACATTATAAAATCCATCCCAGAAGTGGAGTAATGAAGACCCAGGTGGAAGAACCATCCACTCATCAGTATAATACAATAATCAATCTCTACATGTGATTGCAAGTAGATGTAGCAGTGTCAGATACATAAGAGTACAATGGCTATGAATAGGCATGATATACAAAGTGTCATGTATGGTCATCGCCACATAGAATATACAATGGATAAATATCTCCATAGTGGATGAAGATATCTGATATACACTAGAAACATTGGAATCATGATCATGAGAGCTGAAATATCATGAATACTGGCACGATCAAGGAGGTAGCATATATGGCATGCCACAAAGCTGGAAGGTCTTCTACACAAACTGCTACGAGTACATGTCCTACTATGTGTGTAATGAAAATGGGAATCAAGGTACAGAGTTCAATCTAAAAATTGTGAATAGATGTGTTGAGGTCGAACACTTGAAAGAATCCATCGATCAGGGGACATTGATGTATTCCCAAAACTATCAATGGAGAGAGAACCTACCACTAATGACTGTAAGTCTCAAGGCACTCAAATGACTCTAGACTCCTATTCCAGAATACATGATCTGATGTCGATGGAATGGAATTTGCTGGAAGGAGGACATTAAGGCATCCCCCATCAACCAACACGAGGTACTTAGCAAAGCTGTATAATGTGGAAGAACTCAAACAAGATGTGCACGAACTAGTAACAGTACCGGGAATGGTCCACATGCAAAGTCAAGATAACTGAGGAATGGCTGACCCAGGCTTCAACTTCCTTCGAATAAGAGCATAAGGCAAATGGTGACTGAAGGTAGGCAGCATGGAATCGATATGCAAAATGGGACATTTCTGTGACACAGGAGGCATCAACAGAAGCTCCATGGGGACTGGAAGCGTAACCAGTCAATGGAGAGAAACTCAAAGTAACAAGTACAACTCCTAAAGTCAAACTAATAACCCAACCAACAGATGTGATATACAGTTTTATGTTCAAAGGCAACAAGACTCGACTGCTTCCAAAGATAACATCTTTTCATGTTCGGCTTTTTATGTTTTTTTTTGTTGGACTTTTTAAGATATTTTGAAAAGCTTGAAAAAGAATAAAAGTGCTTTATAGTACATAGTTAGGAGGAGACGAGTGTCAAGGATAGGAAAACTAGTTCCAAGCTGTGGAGCATACCTATGCTCAATGCAAGGAAGCATATACAGGATAACGACACTCAGGGGAAGGTCTCCTCCCGATAAAGGGGTGATCAAGCTACAAAGGATATGTAAAAGGATATGATTGGCTAGACATGAGACAAGCTTGGGCTATATGGCTTATAACTCTGAAGCAGGGAGTCGGCATAAAGCTCAATAAGGCAAGAAAAACTCATAAAATGCAATTACAACCCGACATATACAAGGGATTCCCTATGGGGAAAGGCCAACATAAAGTTCAAGAGGAGTGTGAAGCTCTTGCTCAAGGACATGGCAAGACTAAAAAGGGACTCCCACAACCTAAAGAAGGCTACTCAGCATGGGTACCAAATGCAAAAAATGATCTAACTAGGGCACCCATGTATAGGAAAGCTCTACCATTCGCACAATACCACTTCTAACAGCAGCATGAAGGTTTCGTGATATCGTGGAATGGGTTCATACCTAAGGTTAAGATGAAATGGTCATATAAGGCCATGCAAAATGCAAGCGGATGTGAAATCCTAACCTATTTCCAGTTCAGACATTATACTTGTGATGGGCATGAACGAGTCAAAGCCTCAGAGAGAGTGTACAAAAATGGACCCTACATGACAGCAATATTAGTCCAAAACAACTGGAAACAGTTAGTAAAGAGTCCATACTATAGGACATAGGGAGGATTGATCATGGCAACTACATTCAAAGGAAACAGTGTGGTGTACGATGGGACATAAGAAGGAATGTAAGGTGTAGACCCAACATTCACGTATCCACTGCCACCCCCATGAGGGTGAACACTAGTGTTTAGACCAGGAAAAGGGAGTGAAAATCCTCCACAAATGAAGTTGAGGATGGAATATGACCACTCCCAACTCAATGAGCAAGGTACGGGGTTGTGGTGCCCCCCAGTCTAGCACTAGGGTCCACATTAGGGCCTGGAGTGGGTGACGGGATACTAGTAGTGATATCATACATGACAAACATAAAAGGACCCGAACTCAAGAGAACATAAATATACACAAGTAATTGCGATCCCTAAATCCAACTAGTGCACAAAGAGCACACTCCTAAGAGAATCTACAACCAAAATACAAGAAAACCAAGGGGAGTATATGTGAGCTCTTGAATTGAGCAAGTATGTCTCACCTAGGAGAGGCTCGAGATTCCCATACACTACAAGCGGAGGTGTGTAACTGATTCTAGTGGTCCTCATCTTCAATGCGTAAAATGACTGTGTTGTCCAACCCTTACCTGGCCAGGACACCTACAGAATAACCTCTGCAAGTACCCCCTGTAATACCTAGGTAAGGAAACTAAGGTCACCCCAATATTACCAATGCTCAGGCGGACAGTCACAGGCAGGATCGACCGTATGGGCAGGGTAGCAAAGCCCGAAGCTCGAAAGCACCAACTGATACCTCAGAATTTCCCATATATGAATACGATCTTAGAAATATCTCTGGCACTCATAGAAAGTGACCAAGGGCTATCCCAATCACAATCGTGCATGCTGCCTCGTGCTTGACTCTTGCGTAAGAGGAGGCTCCTAATAAACACTAATTATACCAAGGATTTCACTCTCAAACCTGGATAGACACCTACTTGTTGTGTTTAGTAGTCTTGGAGAATTAACTCACAATGAACTATTCCAACACTCTAAATCCTAATCTTGTTGATGTACCCTAACAAAGAAAAATGTGTACTTCATTTTAATTTAAGCGTTGATTTTAATGGATGTGATTACTCAAAGGGAAATGATCGTGCAACCAATGGTATTATGACTCGACAGTGAAATAAATGTGCACACCTAACAAACAATGCCAAGTGCAATCTTGTCTAAATGAAAAAATGGGGTATGCCACAACATGAGATGCATAAAAATTAATTCCTTCCAAATGCCAATGCAATTCTTCCTATATGAAATCCTAAACACCACTCTCATCCAAGCAATCCAATGCAAGTACCTCCTTAAATCCAAATGTGATATGCAAGTAAGAATGAAACTATTTATTTTTTATTTATTTTAACAAAAATGGTTCATTTTATTGTGAAGAAGGAAGCTGGTCTGAGTTGGCAATACCAATCAACCAAATTACATAATTCAAAATTACAAGAGTCTGCTCAGAACCTTACATAGAAGAGGGAATCTCCCTTGAAAAACAAAAATCAACTGCAAGAAGCACCTACAGAATTGGATGGAAATAATTGGCTTTCCCGTTACAACTATTTTGTATTTTCAATATAAAGAATGAGAATGCAATAAAAGTCATTAAAACTCTCAGTCTCTGCAGTAAATAGAAATCACAAGCCAAGCAAGACACCAAGACTAAAATTCTAATGCACTAATGGAAAAACAAAAAAGGAGATAAATGACTAGAACTACTTTCAAAGAAAACTCAATGAAAAAGCGATCTCTGCTCACAAAAGAAGCCGTCAACAGACAACATCAGTACCTAGGAAGACCCATCCACACTCACAACCCACCCAACAACTTCCAACAACATCAAACTCAACCAAAAGGGAGGATGTACGCGACTGTTCAAAGAATAGTAGCGTATGTATGCGACTTTTAGCAAAAAACCTACATGTATACATGACTTTTGGCCAAAAACCTGCGTGTATACGCGACTTTTGGTAAAAAACCTATGTATGTACGCGACTTCTAGCTAAAAACCTACGTATACAGAGAATAAAGTGGTAAAAAGCAGGCCAAGGGTCAAACCACTATAGGGGAGTGTCAATGGATGAACATACTACTAAATGTGACACGAAAATGGGGAGAAACATAAAGCAAGCCAAGCACATTGTGCCCCCAATCCCCAAAGAAAAACAAGGAAGGGCCCCAACGGAGTCACCAATTCTGTTACGAAGAGAAACTTCCTATAACTTGGGGGTACCACAACAGACAATATGACACCAGAAATCAATCTTTCCTAATACACAAGAACAGTAAGTAAATCTAACACTAAGGGATATAGAATCGTACCTTATTCCGAACGGTTGAAGTAGATCCCCGTTGATCTTTTCCAATGCTATTGCAATTATAATTTGCTCTCAACAACAACAAACAAACAAAGCATGATATATATAAATGTGTTAGAACTACTCTAGCATATATCATCAACCATGTATAAGCAAGTAAATACATCCATGGATTCAATATTAATATTCAAAATGCACATGAATTGGACAGGAAAAGATATTTCTATTAATAAATCAGAGATACGATAGTGACAAACTCTATCGGCACTTTTGCGAACCAGAGAAACCAAGTCTTCCACCTGAGCCTCCACCACTTCAATCCTCCATCTCTCGATAGCAAGCTCACAAAGCAAAGGCAAGCTTAGGAAGAACACTATGTGCTCCAAGGGACAATGGGATGCAGACTCAAGTATAAGCAAATTCGAGGCAAGAATGGACTATAGTTTCCTTGCTCTTCATTTGATCCTCCTTCAATGTATCCAAGGGGTTCCTTATATAGCACTCCAAAGAGGTAATGGAGGGTCGAATTCGAGTGTTCTCAATTCGAGTGTTCTCAAGGCATTTGGAAGGCCAGGAGTCAAATTATTCACACTCATATGAGAAAAACTCCAAAAATATTTGTCATTTTGTACACATCTCAATGTAGATGGGTTTGAGGTCAAAAGCTGTGTATACACGCGCATATGCTTCAAAATTCACGTATAGGTATAAACAAGCAATTTTTGGGGATGATCTTGGAACCTCAAAGTATAATATAAGTCCATGGGGTCCAAAGAGTATGTAGAGGGACAGGGAAGGCTAGAAATGTGTGATCAACCAGGTGTGGTAAAATCAGTTATAACACCTTCTATGATGAAAAGCTTAAAAAAAATTACACTTTAATTGACAACAATAAATTAACTCCACATTTCATAAAAATATGTGATGAATAAAATATTGCATTTTCAATCAATTTATGCCACAATGAAATTAATAAATCCACTACAATTAGATGAAAGAACTTCCCTAATTTGTTTTTATGAAATAGAAATCCACACAAACATTCAAACATTGAATTAACATATTGAAAAAATAACAAAATAAAAATTGTAGCTAAGATAAGCATCTACCTTGAATCTATGCTTAGAAATCTTTGGCACCCATGACTAGTTTATTCCCAACTAAAGAACATGTGTTTCTTTCCAAACTAGCACACCTAAATCCTGTTTTCTGCTAACGAAATTATCACCCACTTTGCCACATATCAGTAGATAAAGCACAAAGCATATCTGTACCCAGCAATAAAAATCAATGGGGATTCAGGGAATCATCTCAATGGTAAAGAATGGGAACTGACTGTTGCTATCAATGTTAGAATAATAATGTCGAAATGCCTATGTTAGTATATTTTTATATCGTTAGTGTACGTGTAGTTTCATATCCACAATTGCAGGAGTTTGTTGAAGGCTCTCCAAGCCTATATATTTGTTACTTTGATCTATGATTAATCAAGATGTGTTGAGCGTTAGTATCACCTTCAGTGTTTTCCCAATGTGGCCTGCTATCGTGTGTTTTGATTCCAATTTTAAGTTGGTATCAGAGCCTTTCGATGCCTGCTGTGGGAGCCCTCTATGGGAGCCCTCCGTGGCCTGTTGTGAGAGTCTGAATGGCCTACTGAAAGAAGCCTTTAGAGGGTGTGATAAGAGCCTTTTGCTTCCTGTTGCTAATGTTGTATGCTAGTTTGAGGCTGAGAAGGATGCATGTGAGCCACTGCTAAGGATCATGTGTAAGTGATGTGAGAGGCATGAGGCTATCAAAATACATGTGTGCTAGAAAAGCAACATTAAATAAGTGAAAAGGAAATTGTGTGCAGAGGAGGAGCACGTGTTGCCAGAAAAGGAGTCGTGGTTGTGTGTTGAGAACCCATGGAGGAAATTTGTTGAGTTGCACGAAAGGTGAAGAAGTGAAGAGAGGTGCCATTATTTGAAGGAGTCATTGTACATATGCATAAAAGAGAGAGAGGTTGTTGATTGAAGCTGTTGTGCGTGGGAGAGAACCCGTGGCCTCATTTAATTGTTGCGATAAGAGAGTTTGATGTTAGAGGGAGGAACCGAGACTGTTCTACATGTAATAGAGGAGGAATCCACCTGAGGGAGACGCCATGAGTCGCCAGATAGGGTGTGAAAAGAAGCCACCATTCAGTCAGTCTGCCTATGAGATATTGCTTCCCATGTAAAATAAGTTGCTGCTACCTGAGATCGTTACCTACCACTGGAAGAAGTTTCCATTGAGAATCTTGGAGACCCGTGAGATCATTTGGAGGCAAACTTGTTGGAAACGATTTGGAAATTCAGTGGAAGGTTCTTGGAGACGCTAAAGATTGCCTTTGCTGTAGATCGCTGCCTGGATATTTACCTGTTTTGAATGTTGGAGATTGCTGAGGTTAGAAGATCCATCAGTGCGCAGAGGTAGTGTATGGTTGGGTGCTTGTGTGTGGAAATCCATATTATCAGTTTACAATGCCAATGAAGCAGATGTATCACTTCAATGTGGCAGATTCCAGGATGGCACAACATATTAAAAAATGAAGGTGGTCTATTCATAAGTTGTATAGCATCTAACTCAAACCTGTGGGCATATTTAGGCAAGCTAAAATATCTATGGTTTTATTGAGTTTGAACTCATTTCTCCATTAAGGGGGAATGTTAGAATAATAATGTCGAAATGCCTATGTTAGTATATTGTTATATTGCTAGTGTATGTGTAGTTTCAGATCCACGATTGTAGGAGTTTGTTGAAGCCTCTCCAAGCCTATATATTTGTAACTTTTATCTATGATTAATCAAGCTGCGTTGAGCGTTAATCTCACCTTAAGTGTTTTCCCAATGTGGCCTGATGTCTTGTGTTCCGCTTTCAATTTTAAGTTGGTATTAGAGCCTTTCGAGGATTGTTGTGGGAGCTCTCTGTGGGAGTGCTAAAAATTCTTGTTCTACCTAAGATATCATTATGCAATGCAGGGGGTGCATGTTCGGTTGTACCCGACACCCCAAAAGAGTTTTTGGTACCAGTTGTAAAGTTTAGCCATTGGCAAGCTGATTTCCCTGGTTTGTTGTAAGACTTGTTTAAGATGTTTAGGCATACATGTTGTGGTGCAGAATCGTACGGTGTTATCCCTATTATACATAGAGCGGATTTGGATCAAGCTCTAGCTTGATGTGATTAAAGGGAAAGTTGAGATGAAACATTCTCAATGTATGGAGGACCAAGTTCTATTTAACATTGATGAACCAAGTAGTTGAAAAGGATTCCTAGAGAACCATCGGTTACAGCGGCTGAGGACCCATGTATTTCGGTAGGTAGTTTTCTTTTTATATGAATGTCAACACTAGATTTTATGCAAAGAAAGGTGTTATCACTCAGAATCGTGCCCAAGGTTGCGGAAAGGCGGACCCCGAGGTAACAACAGAACCGCTTTAGGAAAGGGAGTTGGCTTCCTCATTTCTTGAGAGGGATCTCTCGCAAGATACTTATCAAGGCCAGATATATTGTCATGAAATGAAATTTCAGAAATTCATGGCTGAAACAAGGCAAGGATGCATTTGGATATGGAGTCACAATGGCCAAGAAACATAGAGCAGTTTGCACAGGAAATGTTTGCAAGATCAAGGTAGTACTTCGTTATTGTCAATATGTCTTGGGTCTGGTTGAAAAGGAAGAATGATGACAACCCATCAATGTAGAGCACCAAAAAATGAAATCTACACTAACTTTGGAGGAAACATTTGGTGAATGTCTAAAACAATGGCCAAAGCATAAAAATATGAATTGCGAACCATTATACACTGGTTAAAGACATGAAGAAAACATAGCAGAAAGAATATCAGGAAAACATACACATAAACAAAGAAGATTACAGACTGTAACTGAGAAATACGCATGAATTCTTGCATTCCAAGATCGACATTGAGCTCTATAAATTGTATTAAAGAAGATCAATTTTACCTAAGAACCAAAGTATTTACGGGTTCCAACCCTTTCTTCATTTGCAGAGAGTATATGTATATTGTTTCTGGCCCCCAAGACTAACTTCTAAACAGATCCAGAAACCTGTTACAATCATAATCAAACTTCTAACAAACTTAGACATGGCATATTCACCACGATTGATACATACAAACAAAATAATATGGAGTAATGTGCATGCTTGACTTAAATGGTGTTTCAACGTATTTCGTTTTCAGGCTCGCTTGTCTTTAAAATGACGGCTCATGACACCTTTGGCAATTTTATGCTGACTCGGCTTGAGTCATTTGTCCTTCTGTTGGCCATGTAACACGTCTCTTTCTTTCTGGACCTTTTGTGTTCATTCTGTGTTCGATGACTTGTTCTGCCTACGTTCACAACTGGCATGAAGGTTTGTGTTCATTGTGTGTTCAACTCTCTACCCAACCCCTTTGTCTCCTGGTAACACTGTTATTGGCGGGAACTTGGGGAAAGACCACACTGTTTTTTACAGTGACACGTCCTTGAGGAGGCTTGTCATTCTTGTGCTTTTATTCTATATTTACCAAGTATACGTCTTCAAATGGCTCTGAATGTGGGGCTTATAAAGAGTTGGGTGGTTGGATTCGAAAATGGCCCCGTCGACACCTTCACACATGCCATCATCAAGTAGCATGATGATAGTAGGCGTGGTCATGTGGCTTCGGGATCCGATCCTTATGCGAAGATACCCGTCATGCCTCCCTTTCTGTTATGATGCCATATAATCGACTGCGGAAATGAATTATGGCCATTAGTCCTCATCAGCTCTCACTTGGCTCATGGCACATGGACTATACATTTCACGTCTATCTACCCCTCCTGACGATGGCATAAAAAATTTCTTGTTCTTTGCATCTGCTGCTTCTTCACCTTGCTTCGTGTGAAGGCCATACTTACCTTTTGTCATTTTGTTCATTAGGATGCTCTTCAGATCCTCATATGCATGATGTAGCAAACTCTTGGATTCCGGGGAGTGATCTACATTGTCAAGATGATTTTTTGGTTGTAGATCCTCTCAAATGGCACCTGGACCTTTGATTACTTGTCACCTATACCCTTTGCATACTTACCCCCAAAATGTTGCTTCTCTACATCCAAGGTGAGTGAGACTGCATTTCAACCATGGCCTTTCATCTTTATTCCGACAGTGGCCCTTTGCAATGAGTGGACCTTACACAGAACCGCAACTTTCATCTTTGATTCTCTTTCACACAACTTTCAACGAGCAGAATCATGTCTAGCCTTTTGACCGAAAATGTCATCAATCTCTACCGTCCACTTGTAATGGTTGTGTCATATTTCGCAAATCCTAAAGGCGATTTACTCTACGCATGTTCAATCAGTAGAAACACTGTCCACTGTGGATCTTTTCTTGATTCGATCTCCACCATCGAAACTTACCCCTATTTCAACAATTCCATGGATTTGGAAATAGGAAACCTCACGAGCACTTTGATTTAGCAGAATTAACCTCCTCCGTTGATCTATCCCTCGGTCAATCTTGACCTTTGAGATCTGTGGGATTTTTAACCTATTCCACAAAAATTGAAAAAGTGGTTTGGGTCGTGCACGCCATACCTACAAAACATACCACCTTCGTCAATCTAGCTTGCCTGTCAAAACCCAAAATTTCGAAAAATTTTAATTTTTTTTTTTTAATATAGCATATAAACACACTAAATGCAATCATTAATGGTTTGATTAGTTTATTCTAGAGAATTGTAACTGAATGATATTTACTTGTACTTAAATTTCATGATAGATTTCTTGTCAGTTACTAATTGTTTTCTATTTGTAACCGCAAGGGGGAAATGCTATGACAGACTGGGCTTACTTAGGTATTTCAGCTAACGCAGCAGTTTTTCTTTCTCTTACAGATTTATAGGTAAGGTTCGGGTCGCTGCTAACATAACTTTTAAAAGCATTAAAATAATAAAATTCTGTACCACCTTCGTTCAGTAATATATAAATGTATGCTAGCCAGTAATAACAAGCCCTCTCAGGTATTACTTTTCCTGTACTTCTTTCAAGGATTTTCAATGATAGATAGTTTATAAATATTAAAGAAATGGACAGCTAATTCCATTTATACTAGCGACATTAAGTATCCTTATGAAATTCTGAATCACCACCGATATCACAGTAGTGCATTCATAGTATTTAATGTCTAGAATAAAGCTTATATCTGGATTTTCAAGTTGATCTAAAAATCTTTTTACCTAAATGCTGTTTACAAAGTCCTGACAAGTATAAAAATTTAAAACATGTTTGACTGCAAAAATTTATTACAAGGAATGAATTATGTAAGGTCCATATATACCTTGTTTCTAGCAGCTACAGGATTTTCTGCCAGCTAAGAGTCTTTACTTAGAAAATTTCAAGAGTGTGGAGTGATGGAAGCTATCTTAGTTCCACGATTAATAACTGATTAACTTTCTATATGTGCGCCTTTGGAATTACCATGTAATACCATAATCACAAATTTTATGAACTTTCAGGTTAAGCAACCATCAAGAAAGGTGTTGGCAGTTTACATAAATTATCAGTCTTTCTATCACTTATCATTCCTGGTATTTCTTTGCATATGAAGAATAGTTACAGGTATACTAATCATCATAAAAACTTAAGACTATTATGAGGTTCTTATAATTTCTACCATTGCTCTTGGTTTAAATTTGATAAGACTTAACAAACTTAAGCAATGGCAATTCTAAGAGTTGTTTAAGGACAAAGCCATTCTATAATTAGAAGGAGTTTATGGAGTTATAACCACCTTTAATTTGTTCAAGATCTCTCTCTAGAAACCACCATAATTAAACAATAATTATCATAAAAAAGGAAATGTTATTCTTATCACTTTGATGGTAGATTAGGGTAGTTGATTATAAGGCTTTTAAGATCTTATAAACCATCTTAACTCTTAACTTCATACCAAGATCCTTAAGGCCTTCATAATACTAAGTTTGTAAAGCTAAGTCATTAAGCAAAGACTTATCCTCAAACGAGGTCTATAGAGTATGGTTACAAAAATAAACATCAAACTAGGGATTATTAATATAATGCAAATTCGTTAAAGGCATAATATAGTTTGTAAAGTATTGATACATGTTAAAATATGACTTTACACCATGTATTATGTAATGCAGGTTAATTCAAGGTTTACGACCCATGGAAGTCTCCATACCATGATTTGTTGGGCAATCCAAATGATTTTGAAACATTATCATTCGACCCACTCATTAGCAATTATTTAACGCTGGCGTGGTCGTTTTACTGCCATGCACTGGGAGTATTAAAAGGGTGGACTCGCCCTAACTTTTATCAGTCTTCTCCTTGCCCTTCGGGCTTGAAACTCTGCGAAACCCTACTGGTTCAAAACTGGTGGATTCTTGCTCTACAGCAGCTCGAAAGCCGCTCTCCTCCGTTGTGCACCTTCGTAGCTCTGTGAAAGAGTATACAGCTCAGTTATTATTAGCCTTGAAGTCTTTTAAGAACTTAGGGTTTAAGCCTTTTGGCTTCACCGTCTATTCTGTCATGGCGTGGTAATGCCATTCGTTTTCATTCTGTCTGCGCCTTCATCTGGAAAGAAATCCTTGCATTCTCGCCAGACTATTCCTTGCAGAGATAAAAAGAAGGGTTATGCTGCCCAGCTCTTGGTTAATCGACTGTCTCGTGGCGGCCGTTTTCTTCATAACTCGCAGGTTAGTCACAGTTCTTTTCTTGCTCCTTTTATTTCACAATGTACAGCTTAAAGCAAATAATGATTAGGGTTTTTAATTATTATTGCTATTTCTTTTGACAGATAAATCAATCTCCTCCAACAAAGGAAAGCGCCAAGCTTCGGCTACTAGCGTGACCGGTAAGCATGGTCTCCACCATGGCAATACCTCCTTGTTGGTTGTTAAAGGGTGGATACAACTTTGATGGTTACGATGGTTCTTTTCTATTTTATCTTGCTGTAGGGTAGTTAAAAATAATAGTTCCTATTAGCAGAGTTGACCTCTGCAATAAACATATGTATATTTTGGTTGCGACTGTATATATTTATACTCGCCTTTACCCCGCAGCTCAGATTTCTGTTAGTGAAAAGAAAATGTTGTATACAGTCCGAAAAGAAAGGCTATGGCTGTATGCCTGCCTGCTGTGTGAAGTCACAACTTTACGATGTTTTTCCTTTACAGTACTTTTAAATCTGACCAGGGTTTTTACCTGAGTCTGGTAAAAATTGCTTAAGAAGGCGTTATCTACATTTTTGGTTTATTCTAAACTTGTTATTAAACAGAGCTACAATTTTGATTATAGCCGTGAAAGGAAATGTTAATGTTCGTGCTTAAAATTGGTATTTATTGATATAAAACAAAATTATAAGTTCGACCCAAATTCTTTTAGTTGTGAAGCATTCAGATGCTCGACCTGGCATAAATTTTAATGTTATAGTTCTTTTGGTTTATTGCGAGCAATTATAAGAGGGTTTTATCTTAAAAAGTTAAATCTGTTATTCGAGCAATAAGAGATTTGATATAACTGTTATGTAAAATGTTATTATACTCTTTGAATGTATTACTGTATGAAGAAAACTCCTAGGTTATAATGCACTTAGGATTATACCCTTGCATTTATATAGTATCCATACTTCTATTTTCTGTATAGTGTCTGTACCTGTATAATATGTATAGTATCTGTACTACTTTAAGTTATATTATAACACCTTAATTCGTTTAAAGTATTAGACTGTAGTATAAAAGTAATTTTCAGCTATTGTTTAATAACTGAGTTATTAAGTTTTACTTCAAGTAAACTTAATGGAAATTATAAATATAAAAATAAATCTGTGAGTTAGATAGGACTGTTGTCTCTTTTGAACATTACTCTTATCAATACTATTCTTTTACTTTATACTTCACCTAGTCTAATTATCTGTACTTAACTAAATTTATTTATGTTCTAAATATCGATAGACTAGGTTTATAATAGTATTGAAAAATATAAGATTGGAATGTTATCTTCATAATATATATATATTTTGGAACCGTTAATAGGAAAGAAAAATAATGATTCTACTTTTTACTAAAAACTTCTATAATTGATATTTAGTATTACTTATTACAATGTTTAATTTGGGATTCTTTTATTGTATGAAATCCTGAATGCTTCTGTACATTTCTTATTTAATTTTAAGTATGATTCCACATTCATGATTATATAATACCTGTACCATAGATATTATTCATTTACAATTCTGGAAATAGAATAATAATTATAATATATACTTAAACTTAGTTAAATAAAAGGGCATACGGTACTTTAACATTGCATTCTTTTGTAGACTGATACAAAATAGGAAAATTTCTGTAACTTTAAACAGATAAAAGAATACAGATGCCTAATTATATTCTTCTGTCAGATTTATTTTATTAACTTCTAAGGGTTAAATCCTCTTTTAAAAGTAGAAGATTATGATCATAAATTAAGCTACAAAATACTTAGTTCATCTTTACATTCTTACAGTTAGTATTTCAGAAAATAAGATACGATACTAAAACTAGTTTGTAATACAGTAAGAAAACAGTTCATGAATTTGTAAAAGCATTTGTAATAACTGTAAGTAAATTAGGAAACTCAGTTTAGAAGAATACTTCTTCTAAACACTGAGATACTGTGCTAGAGTACTATCTGGTGATACGAGATGTGGAAAAACACAGTAATACTAACAGATTTACTACTAACATTCCAAGATACTAATTTTACAGATACTAATCAATTATTCAGACATATAAATAATTATAACATTCATCCATCTATACTCAGAAAGACATAAAGAAATGAATTAAGAACCTGTTTAATGCTGTGGACAACAACAACAATGGGAGGCCGTTCCTCCCTATGAACTCCTGGAGAGCGCTCAGATAGCAACTTCTCAGGACCCCCGAGCTTGCTCTGGTCTCCCTGGCTTGGAACTAGGTGCAGCAAATCAAATACCAGTCTTCAACTCAGTATTAACTCAGAACTATCAGTCTATTCTCTCAGCCCAAATGGCTGTAATAAGAATCAAGTTACTGTAGCAATCACTCACAACAGTTCCTTACTGTTTTCCCTCTTTCCTCAATGAAATTCCTGAATCACATTCACCTGAATGAATTCTTCCTGGAATCAAAACTGAGCAGCCTTAGCTCTCTTCATTGAGTACTTTTAAAGATTGCCTAGGTCTTAGTAGGGTTACCTGTCATTTAATGAGCCACCTGCTCACATTCCACTTTCTTGGGGAATCATGACCCCAAATATAGGGAAGTTGCCACATGCAACTTAGGAAGTGTTTGAGGATGCTGCCACTTGTCTTTTTCCTGCCACCTAGTCCCATCCACCAGTTTGACCAGTAACCTCTTTTTAACAGCTCTCCCATGCTGTTGTCTCCACAATTTATTTATTATTAATAAAATATTCTGAATTACACTC
>LPNX011169904.1:198361-211327 GCA_001517045.1 Pseudotsuga menziesii
TGCTTGCCTGCTGTGTGAAGTCACAGCTTTACGATGTTTTTCCTTTACAGTACTTTTAAATCTGACCAGGGTTTTTACCTGAGTCTGGTAAAAATCGCTTAAGAAGGCGTTATCTGCATTTTTGGTTTATTCTAAACTTGTTATTAAACAGAGCTACAATTTTGATTATAGCCGTGAAAGGAAATGTTAATGTTCGTGCTTAAAATTGGTATTTATTGATATAAAACAAACTTATAAGTTCAACCCAAATTCTTTTAGTTGTGAAGCATTCAGATGCTCGACCTGGCATAAATTTTAATGTTATAGTTCTTTTGGTTTATTGCGAGCAATTATAAGAGGGTTTTATCTTAAAAAGTTAAATCTGTTATTCGAGCAATAAGAGATTTGATATAACTGTTATGTAAAATGTTATTATACTCTTTGAATGTATTACTGTATGAAGAAAACTCCTAGGTTATAATGCACTTAGGATTATACCCTTGCATTTATATAGTATCCATACTTCTATTTTCTTTATAGTGTCTGTACCTGTATAATATGTATAGTATCTGTACTACTTTAAGTTATATTATAACACCTTAATTCGTTTAAAGTATTAGACTGTAGTATAAAAGTAATTTTCAGCTATTGTTTAATAAATGAGTTATTAAGTTTTACTTCAAGTAAACTTAATGGAAATTATAAATATAAAAATAAATCTGTGAGTTAGATAGGACTGTTGTCTCTTTTGGACATTACTCTTATCAATACTATTCTTTTACTTTATACTTCACCTAGTCTAATTATCTGTACTTAACTATATTTATTTATGTTCTAAATATCGATAGACTAGGTTTATAATAGTATTGAAAAATATAAGATTGGAATGTTATCTTCATAATATATATATATTTTGGAACCGTTAATAGGAAAGAAAAATAATGATTCTACTTTTTACTAAAAACTTCTATAATTGATATTTAGTATTACTTATTACAATGTTTAATTTGGGATTCTTTTATTGTATGAAATCCTGAATACTTCTGTACATTTTTTATTCAATTTTAAGTATGATTCCACATTCATGATTATATAATACCTGTACCATAGATATTATTCATTTACAATTCTGGAAATGGAATAATAATTATAATATATACTTAAACTTAGTTAAATAAAAGGGCATACGGTACTTTAACATTGCATTCTTTTGTAGACTGATACAAAATAGGAAAATTTCTGTAACTTTAAACAGATAAAAGAATACAGATGCCTAATTATATTCTTCTGTCAGATTTATTTTATTAACTTCTAATGGTTAAATCCTCTTTTAAAACTAGAAGATTATGATCATAAATTAAGCTACAAAATACTTAGTTCATCTTTACATTCTTACAGTTAGTATTTCAGAAAATAAGATACGATACTAAAACTAGTTTGTAATACAGTAAGAAAACAGTTCATGAATTTGTAAAAGCACTTGTAATAACTGTAAGTAAATTAGGAAACTTAGTTCAGAAGAATACTTATTCTAAACACTGAGATACTATGCTAGAGTACTATCTGGTGATACCAGATGTGGAAAAACACAATAATACTAACAGATTTTACTACTAACATTCCAAGATACTAATTTTACAGATACTAATCAATTATTCAGACATATAAATAATTATAACATTCATCCATCTATACTCAGAAAGACATGAAGAAATGAATTAAGAACCTGTTTAATGCTGTGGACAACAACAGCAATGGGAGGCCGTTCCTCCCTACCAACTCCTGGAGAGCGCTCAGACAACGACTTCTTAGGACCCCCGAGCTTGCTCTGGTCTCCCTGGCTTGGAACTAGGTGCAGCAAATCAAATACCAGTCTTCAACTCAGTATTAACTCAGAACTATCAGTCTGTTCTCTCAGCCCAAATGGCTGTAATAAGAATCAAGTTACTGCAGCAATCACTCATAACACTTCCTTACTGTTTTCCCTCTTTCCTCAATGAAATTCCTGAATCACATTCACCTGAATGAATTCTTCCTGGAATCAAAACTGAGCAGCCTTAGCTCTCTTCATTGAGTACTTTTAAAGATTGCCTAGGTCTTAGTTGGTTAACTGTCATTTAATGAGCCACCTGATCACATTCCACTTTCTTGGGGAATCATGACCCGAAATATAGGGAAGTTTCCACCTGCAACTTAGGAAGTGTTTGAGGATGCTGCCACTTGTCTTTTGCCTACCACCTAGTTCCATCCACCAGTTTGACCAGTAACCTCTTTTTAACAGCTCTCCCATGCTGTTGTCTCCACAATTTATTTATTATTAATAAAATATTCTGAATTACACTCCATAACTGTTGACTCTGCTGAGTCATCAATCCCTACTTAGGATTAAGTTTAACATAATGTCTCAGAAATAAATAAAACAAATTACATAATTTTACAAAATTGGGGTATGTGACATTGCCTCTAGATCGTCACTGTTGAAATACTATCTTTTTCCCATAGTTTTGGCTGACCTATGTGTACTCTTTCTTCCTTTACCTCGAAACGGTGAGAAGACTTACGACCATTGATCTGTTCATTCTTTCCTTGTTCGATGAGCCACGACATCTGCAATCTAGCTTTCTCCTACTTAAGATGAAATCCTTTTAAGTTCGCTCGGCTCCCACACAATCTAGGACCAGATTTCCTTGTCTTCATACACTTTCGAGGCCTAAAGACGACCCATGGGGAAGCTTACAAAAATCCTTGGTGTTTTTCTAGGGTCGATTGATGCAAATTTTAGTAGGCCTTTTTCTTCCAATCATTTAGCGCAAAGTAAAAAATAGTGTTAACAAGTGGCTCTAATTAGGGATGATATCCTCCCTGTGAGGTATCAAAGAACATCGTAAACCAGGTGACGAATCCATTGGGCGGATCCCCAAACCTCGTCGCAAATTTTCGGCATGCTCTGAAAAACCAAAACTGAACTAACGCTGAAGCCAAACTGGAAAATTGAACTGACTCTAAAACTGCTTAAAATAAATGTTTGCCATGTCGAGCTTATTCATTCCTACCTACCAAACCTCAGGGCCTATTCAAGTGATTTCTCATTTCCAATGAATCCAGTCAAGTAGATGGTTCCACAAACTGACCCTGTCCCCATGCATGATCAGGGACATAAATGACAGACTTAATGGAAAGACACGTCAGGATAAAGGATCCGATCTTTCCGGTAAAGATATAAGTAGTTATTGCCATTGCAAAGCTTCTCCAGGTACTCTGCCACTAGATCGTAATAACCTGCAAAATCTTATGTTATTAATTTTCTATGGCAGTACTGCTCCAACTGCAAAAGCTTTAGCAACTTGTCGAAATCTTCCCCAATGTGACCAAGCAAGGAAAACTCATGACCCGCTTCAAACAAAACATCAACTTTTCTGCATAAGATCTTCGAGCTGAAAAACTGACTCATCGTATGCATTTCTAGGAATATAGCATTGAGCTCTCCAACAGGACTAGGAAAATTGATTCCTGAACTCGAAAAACATAAGGAAGCATCCCTTTTGGAGTTTTCTCATCTTCTTGGTGCATTCTTCCATCATAGCTAGCCCCTGATCGATATTCTTGGTTGAGAAATATGTCCATATATTCAGCTACAGGATCATAAAAAACATGATAGCTTCTAGAAAATTCGTTACCTACTTATCTTGAGAAAGTTGCTCAGGAAATAACTCCTCTTGTATACCATCAGATTGGCCTTCAAAGGAACTACACAGGGAGTGTTCATGACAATTTCTCAAGGAGACATCACGACCTTGACTCAAACTTTCTGAATTTAAAACTTCATCCTTTGTACATGCTCCAGCGAAGACACAATCATTTTCTCCTGCAGGGTCAAGCAAACAAAACACTTCCCCCTGACATGGAACCTCTGAATTCGAAAAATATGGGGAAACGTTTATTTCAAAGTCTTCATCTTCTTCTTTATCAGGTCTCGGAATCACAAAATCTACCACTAATTTTTTAGACACAACATCCCAGAAATCATCTTTATACTCATCATACATTGGCAATTTGAAATCTTCTTTAGAATTGTCGCCAACAAGATGTACTATGGGATGATTGTGATTTCATAGAACAAAGGATTGAAATCATTTCCTTGCACGTCATTAGTGTGACCCTTTTCTCTCCCATACCAAATGACATTGGATAGCGAGGCGAGTCCCCCACATAGTTCATTTAATCTTAAATCTTTTTCCACTTTGTCATCGCCGCCTTGATCTGAAAGTTTCTTAGACATCCTAAGATTATCTTCGACTTCTAATGCATAGAAAAACATGCGTTGTAATGTGATTGACCTTCTTTTCAAAAGCAGTAATGACAATTAAGGGGATAAAACAAAGGCATAATGCAACTTAGCAGCACCTTCTAATGGTTGATTTTTTTTTGGCATACTATAATAAAAGCTTGCAAACCTCTTGCTGAAGCCACACATAGTTTCCTCATCATGTTTCTTCATAGAATAAAACTCTAAAAGTATTAGGTTTGGTGATCTCTTCTCACCCCAAAACCCTAAAAATATATGAGAGAACTCTTCCCATGTATTTATGGATCCAGACTGTAAATGTTTAAACCATTTTTTAACATCTCCTTGCAAAGATTGGGAAAAAGTTATCATACAAACATCATCATGCTCTATCTCAAAGAGGTCAAAGAAATATTCGAAGGCTTGTAAATGTTTCTCAGCTGTAAGGTCTTCAGATTCTCCGTCAAACTTAGGAAGGTATTTGTAGTGTTTTGTAGGAAAGTCATGAAGGATATGAGGCAAGAAAAGAGGCATATACCGGTTTTGGGTACTGGCCGAAACAGATCCATGTGGATAGGATATGATCTCGGGCATGACATCGCGAGGTTCAATAGAGAGCTTATGAGTGTCAGGGGTTTCAGGATAATGGTCTTGATCAAGAGCAAACATACATGATGAAGATATACTTTCAGTTTGTAAGGAAGGATATACATGAGTGAATTCAAGGCTTCATTTGGAGTGAAATAAGCTACGAAGGACTATTTTGATAAAATGAGGAAAATATAAGGAAATATTTACAAGAAAAGATAATATGTTTTGGAGAAAGCTGGATCTTATGTACCTTATCTTTTCATCGAGCATGCCCATGTCTTTACAGTCAGTCCACTTCCCTAGCGGAGTCCACTAATCTCCTTTGGAGACTTGACTTCCTGGATCACAACACCAGTGGAGTTGCTGAAGCATTTGAACCATGGATTCTTGGGAAAGTAGAATCACCAGATGAAGGATCTATCATCTTCTTGATGGCTGACTATCGTTCACCATTAATAGTCGGACCTAAAACTCTATCATCTATAGTTCAGGAAGATTTAAAACCCCCCTTCTCGTATCATTCCCTCTGGCCGCTGATCTCCCCTGTGGAGTCACCTTCCAGAATATTTTAGTGGAGTCGCTAGGCCAAATGATACAACCTTCCATATGCAGGAGTTCATGTTTGCATGCAGAAACCCTTTAACCTTATAATACTTGTCGTTCTTCCCAGGGATGATTTTCAATTTCGTCCCCGATAACGGCACCAGTTTGTTAGCACTAAGAATCATGCCCAAGGTTGCGGAAAGGAGGACCCCAAGGTAACAGATGAACCGCTTTAAGAAAGGGAGTTGGATTCCCCATTTCCAGAGAGGGATCTCTCGCAAGATACTTATCAAGGCCAGATATATTGTCACGAAATGAAATTTCAGATATTGGTGGTTGAAACAAGGTAAGGATGTGTTGGGCTATGGGGTCACAATGGCCAAGAAACATAGAGTAGTTTGCATAGGAAATGTTTGCAAGAGAAAGGTAGTACTTTGGTTACGGTAAATATGTCTTGGGCCTGGTGGAAAAGGAAGAACGATGACAACCCATCAATGCAGAGCACTGAAAAGATGAATTCTACACCAACTTTGGAGGAAACATTTGGTGAATGTCTAAAAACAATAGCCAGAGCATAAAAATATGAATTCTGAACCATTATACATTAGTTAAAGACATGAAGAAAACATAGCAAAAAGAATAACAAGAAAAATATACACAAAGAAAGAAGATTACAGATTGCAACTAAGAAATACGCATGAATTCTTGCAATCTAAGACCGACATTCGGCTCTGTAACTTGTATTAAAGCAGATCAAATTTAACCAAAGTCTTTATGGGTTCCAACCCTTTCTCTGTTTGCAGAGAGTATATTTATATTGTTTCTGTCCCCCGAGACTAACTTCGAAACAAGGCCAGAAACCAGTTACAATCATAATCAAACTTCTAATAAACTCGGACGTGGCATATTCACCACAATTGATACATACAAAACAAAATAATATGGAGCAACGTGCATGCTTGACTTAAACGGTAATGCAACGTCTTTTGTTTTCAGGCTCGCTTGTCTTGAAAATGACGGTTCAGGACATCTTTGGTGATTTTATACTGACTCAGCTTGAGTCGTTTGTCCTTTTGTTGGGCATGTAACACATCTCTTTCTTTCTAGACCTTTTTGTGTTCGTTCTGTGTTCGATGAATTTTTCCGCCTACGTTCACAACTGGCATGAAGGTTTGTGTTCCTTCCGTGTTCAACTCTCCCCCCAGCCCCTTTTTCTCCTGGTAACACTGTTATTGGCAGGGACTTGGGGAAAGACCACACTATTTTTTAACAGTGACACTTCCTTGAGGAGGCTTTTCATTCTTGTGCTTCTCTTCTATATTTACCAGGTCTACGTTTTCAAATGGCTCTAAATGTGGGGCTTATAAAGAGCTGGGTGGTCGGAATCAACAACGACCCCGTCAACACTTTCACACATGCCATCATCGAGTAGCATGATGACAGCACACACGGTCACGTGGGTTCGGGATCCGATCCTTATGCGAAGATATCCATCACGTCGCCCTCTGTTATGGTGCCATATTATCGACTGCGGAAGTGAATTCTGGCTATCAGTCCTCACCAGCTCTCACTCGGCTCATGGCACACGGACTAGACATTTCACGTCTATCTACCCCTCCTAACGACGACATCAGAAAGTCCATGTTCTCTGCATCTGTTGCTACTTCACCTTGCTTCATGTGAAGGCCATACTTACCTTTTGTCATTTTGATCATTAGGACGCTCTTGAGATATTCATACGCATGATGCAACAAACTCTTGGATTCTGGGGAGTGATCTACACCATGGAGCTGATTTATTGGTCGTAGATTCGCTCAAATTGTGCTTAGACCTTTAATTACATGTCACCTCTACCCTTTGTGTACTTACCCCCAAAACGTCGCTTCTCTACATCCAAGGTGAGTGAGATTGCGTTTCAACCATGGCCTTTCGTCTTTGTTCCGATAGTGGCCCTTTGCAATGAGTGGGCCTTACATAGAACTGCAACTTTTGTCTCTAATTCTCTTTCACACAACTTTCAACGAGCATAATCATTTCCAGCCTTTCGATCGGAAATGTCATCAATCTCTATCATCTACTTGTAACGAGTGTGTCATATTTCACAAATCCCAAAGGCGATTTACTCCGCGTGTGTTCAATCAGCGGAAATGCTGTCCCCCGTGGATCTTTTCTCGATTCAATCTCCGTCGTTGAAACTTGCCCCTATTTTAACCATTCTACGGATTTGGACACATGAAACCTCACGAGCACTTTGATTTAGCAGAATTAACCTCCTTCGTCGATCTATCCCTCAGTCAATCTCGACCTTTGAGATCTGCGGGTTGTTTAACCTATTCCACAAAAATGCAAAAAGTGGTTTGGGTCGTGCACGTCATATCTGCGAAACGTACCACCTTCATCGATCTGGCTCGTCTCTAGATCTTCACCGTTGAAATACTATCTCTTTTCCCATAGTTTCGGCCGACCTGTGTGTACTCTTTCTTCCTTTGCCTCAGAACGGTGAGAAGAATTATGGCTGTTTATCTGTTCATTCTTTCCTCATTCGACGAGCCACGACATTTGCAAGCTAGATTTCTCCTGCTTAAGCTGAAATCCTTTTAAGTTCGCTTGGCTCCCACACAATTTAGGACCAGATTTCCTTGTCTTCATACACTTTCGAGGCCTAAATACGACCCGTGGGGTAGCTTACATAAATCCTTGGTGTTCTTCTAGGGTCGATTGATGCAAATTTTAGTAGGCCTTTTTCCTTTAATCATTTAGCACAAAGTAAAAAACAATGTTAACAAAAGGTACAGGAGAAGTTCAAAGTGATGAAAGCCTCATGAAGACTAAGACAACTCTACAAGTAAATTTGAGATAAACATTAAGGGAGGATGTTAGAGATAATGTTTATCTTGAGTGTTTAGTTGTTGATAGATGGGAGATTCTTTCCTATATTGGTGTATGGTTGAGATATTATCTCAACCTATCTAAGCTATATTTAGAAATTGTTAGATATAACAGTTCTCTCATCTCTATATATTGGAGATATCATTTGTACATAATACATTGCAATAGTAATATATTTCATATTCTATGTAACAATGTCTCCTCTCTCGAATTCTATTGATCACCCCTCCACTCCATCTTTCTATTTAAACTTTTATATTAAACCTCAATATAATTTATGATTTTTCTTCTCCTAATTTATTTTTCCTCCACCTTCTTTATCGAATGCCTTTCCCTTCACCTAAGTTGCAATTGGTAGCTTAATCAAATCTATTGTTGTTGTTATTAGAATTATTCACAACTCCATCTCTTTGTTTAAACTTTTATATTAAACCTCAATATAATTTATGATTTTTCTTCCCCAAATACCTTCTTCATCGTGTGCCTTCCCCTTCACCTAAGTTCAATTAGTAGTTTAATCAAATCTATTGTTGTTGTTATTAGAAAATTTTTGTTCGAGACGAAAAATAACAGTTCCTTGATATTCAAAATGAATTAAAGGTAACAAGTTACATCAACATGTAATATCAGTGAATACAGAGTGAAAAGACCAATAGTTGAGTTTAAAAGAAGAGACATACAACGACAAAAGTGCCACTCTTCACAATATTTCAAGCAAATGGGTGACTATCCAGAGTAGTCCCACGAAATGTTATCCCACGAAGGGCTTTGAGAATTGACTAGAATAACAATCACATTGAGGTGAAGTTCAACAAGCTGAAAATATCATATGAAATAAAGCGCCATACTCAAGAGGTTAAGGAGTAGGTTAGTATAGCAAAGTTATTCTAAAATAGCTGTATAGTAGCTTCCCCAATGACTATACCTTCACGGTATTTTGTGAAGGATAGTAGACCTGAAGCAATAATGAGCCCTTCATTGGATAAGATGTCTGGGTTCTCAGTATATTCCCTATAGACATGCTTATAATCTAACTGAAGAAAAAGAGGTTGAAAGTTTCTTGTTGTTATCACACTAAGCCTAAAGATCTAGAATAGTGAAAAAATATATGTCTTTAACCCACTTAATAATCACAAAAGAGTCTCCACATATATGTAACCATGAAAGCCCAATTTCTTTGGAGAATAACAATAGAGCACATAGAGCCAAAAGCTCTGCACGGGTATTGGTACTTGTTATTAGAATTATTTGCAACTGATGATTAGAACGACTCATTTTTCTTATTTTTACTCTTCTTCATGGTTATTAGGATTAGAATACCATTACAAAGGGCATATCCCCTTGTATTGGTACTTGTTATTAGAATTATTCACAACTGATGATTAGAACGACTCATTTTTCTTATTTTTACTCATCTTCATGGTTATTAGGATTGTAATACCATTACAAAGGGAATATCCCCTTGGATGTTTTATCAGCAAGAATCCCATCTCCAACCGCACATATATACCATCGATTAATGGAAAAACACAGTACAGATCTCTCTTTCCATTTTCATGGTATTTAGATTGTTTATGATAGCAAGGGTAATAAGAAGATCTAATTCGTCTCAGGGTTATCGGTGGAACGAAATCGGCGTATCACTCGTTCAATCCATCACTGTGCATTTCTCGTCCTTTTCTATTGGGCATCTCGAATTCGGTTTCTTGGCTTCCATTTTCAGGTGGGTTATCATACTCTTCAAGCTCATGTAAGTTTGCTTGTTAGAAGGGTTATCATAATTTTTTCATTCTCTTCTCTTTTCCTGCTCAACATGGATTCATTTCTTTGAGAGATTTTGATTTATTGTGTTGGATTTTGAGAATGATTTAAGTGACGGTGCTGGGTTTTGGGTGGGGTTTTTGATTTATTAGCAGTAGAAGGATGAGTACAACAACAGCCCTAGAGGGCGCCAGGAGCTTTGCAAGAAGAGACCAGTTATTAAAAATACAGAGGGAGGCACAGAAGAGATGGGAAGAATCCGACGTCTTTAAAGCTGAAGCTGGCGCCGAGTACCCGGTTGAAGGTGAAAATTTCTTTGGACACTTTCCATACCCTTACATGAATGGAACTCTTCATTTGGGTCATGCGTTTTCTCTTTCAAAATTGGAGTTTGCTTCAGCCTACTACAGATTAAGGGGTCGCAATGTTCTCTTCCCGTTTGGCTTTCACTGCACTGGAATGCCCATTAAGGCCTGTGTTGATAAGCTTGATAGGGAGTTTCAGCAGTTTGGGAATCCCCTGGTGTTTCTAAATATCGACGAAGAGGCCGAGGGTGAAGAAACCCAAACACCCTCTGAGCAAGATAGTAGTGGAGGGCAGACATTGCCTGATAAGTTTAAGAGCAAGAGGTCCAAAGCTGCTGCAAAGAAAGGCGCTGCAAAGTACCAGTGGCAAATCATGCAGAGTTTGGGACTGGGAGACGATGAGATTGCTGCATTCCGAGACCCTTACCACTGGTTGATGTATTTTCCTCCTATAGCTGTAGAGCATCTGAAAATGTTGGGCGTTGGGGTTGATTGGCGGCGATCATTTATCACGACAGACATGAATCCGTTTTACGATTCATTTGTTCGATGGCAGTTGAGTATTCTGAAACAATTGGGTAAAATTGTGAAGGATATGCGCTATACGATCTATTCACCGTTGGATGGGCAGCCTTGTGCAGACCATGATCGGGCCTCGGGTGAAGGAGTCCAGCCGCAGGAATACACACTTATAAAAATGGAAGTTATTCCGCCTTTTGCTGGAAAGTTGAAGGCTTTGGAGGGGAGGAGAGTGTTCCTTGCTGTAGCAACATTGAGGCCAGAAACAATGTATGGACAAACAAATGCTTGGGTATTTCCAGATGGCAAGTACGGTGTGTTAGCACTGAGAATGTACCCAGTTTGTAAAAGGTATACTCCAAGGTAACAACAAAACCACTTTAGGAAGAAACTGGTATTTTCTTCCAGAGAGGGATCTCTCAATAAAGATTTAACAAGACCAGATTTAAAATAACATTCACAGATTTATGTATTTGGATGAAACAATCACATAACCATTGGGCATGGAGTCATATACAAATATAAAAATACCACAAAGACATATACATGATATTCATCAAAGGCAAGATAATCATATCATCACAGTCATTCAAATTGATTCAGGTGGAACAGAAAAGATGAAGGAACAACCCATTAATACAGAGCATCAACAAGGATGAGTTCTATACCAACTTTAGCAGAAAAAATCATATAATATCTGAAATGATGATCAGAGCATAAATACATGAATTCTAATTATCTAACGCTATATTCTAGATACGAGGAAGAAACAAAACATAGTGTTACACAAGGGAAATACAATCACATAAGAAAGAGGCACAGACTGTAATATCAACGACACATGAATCTTTGACAAAACTCTCATGCATTCACTTTGTCATTCCAAAAATAGATATGTTCTCCAAAATTATTCACTACCCGATGGGTTCCAACCCCCATCTCTTAAAAAAGATGCATATTTATACATAAAATGATTGGTGCTCCAATAAGAAGATCAATAACAGAATGATCGGCTTAATTTAGAGTTTGTAACTGAATTCCTAACCCCTAGGAAGTTTGTTACAACTCCAATCCTAACAGACCATAAAGTACGAATCAACTTGACAACAAATTTTTGCCCCATCAGCTCCACGTCTTTGCCCCATCAGCTCCATATCTTTGCACCATCAGCTCTTCAGTGCATGACACCTGTTCTTAAGAATGGAGAATATACTTTGTCTTTCCAAACCGCTCCACAGCTTTCCACTGCTTCAAACTTGGGGTGTCACACTCCATCATTTCCCGAATAGCTACCTCGAGCTCCATATATGCTTCATAGGACTTTCTGGGTAATCTGCTCCTGATGATGGCGAACTTCTGCAGAATCTCGAAATCTTCTGTGAGCATATCCACAATGGTCTTCCTTGTCAGGTTTTTCTCCAAATCATTGAATTTTGAGTGGTCCATGCGGCACTGAACAAGTAGGTTATGATAATGTTCCTGCGAGAACATCTGCCCTTCTCCATCCCAGAAAGAAGGCAATCCGTCCTCGAACATTTCTTTAAACTCCTGTTTAAAATTATTTACCTGCAACAACAATCCTTCTGATTTATCATGGACCGTTTTGATTAAGTGATGCTTATGGGTGATTTTCTTTGCCCAAATCACTATTGACACTCTGTCCTTTATTCCCAATTCCTGCAACTTCTGATATGACAGTGAGTTTAGAAAATTTAATGTGTTCTGAGCCGTAACAAGGGGTCTCTTCTCCATATGTTCGTTTACCAGTTTCAGCCTCTGGTGGGCCGTATTTATCAATATATTCAAATCATCAATAAAGTTTAAATAGTGCCTGAACTTGGTAATCTCTATACACAAGGTATCCCAAATGATGTGTTTTTCCCCCTGAAGAGGGCCTTTCCCAATGCATTTTTCCTTTAGTTCATTAAATTTCTTCTGTAATTGATTCCTGTCCTGCAGTATTTGTTTTTTTCTTTCATTAACTTTGGCCAGTTTAGCTTTCATCTTTTCATTTTCTGCTTTCAAATCTTTGATTGCTTCTTCTTTCAAACTCACCTGGGACATTGGCACCAACAAATCGTCAGTAGAGAAATC
>LPNX011169904.1:220513-340365 GCA_001517045.1 Pseudotsuga menziesii
AGAATGCTTGGAGGCTGTTGTTTCAGCTTTAGAGGTTTGTTGCAAGTCCTTCTAGAGGGAATCTAACAGATAGGATTCTAACCTACTAGGATTGGACTCAGTATTTTTGAGGTCAGATTCAGACCTAGCTCTCAACCCACAAGGAATGAACTCAGTGTTTTTTAGGTCGGGTTCAGATCTAGTTCTTAACAGGGTCTGCGCAGTATTGACTTCCCATGCTAGATTAATATGAGAATCTGGTGATGACGAGGGGCCGAACAAAAGAAAATCTAACTTCTCTTTATTTTTCCTCTTAAACAACTTTTCTGGATCCTCAAAACTCTTCAGGATTTCGGTATCAGAGTTACCTCGTGTATGTCTTCTTGAAGCCAGAATGTCGTTCTTGAATTCTGAAACAATTTCACAATGAAGTTGCCAGGGAAAATATACAACCTTCTTTTCTTTTTGAAATTCCTGTTTGCCCACATAAATCTTTCTTAATCTTTGTCGTTCTCTCGGGGTAGATAAGCACTTCGGTCCCCGGCAACGGCACCAGTTTGTTAGCACTCAGAATGTACCCAGGTTGTAAAAGGTATACTCCAAGGTAACAGCAAAACCACTTTAGGAAGAAACTGGTATTTTCTTCCAGAGAGGGATCTCTCAATAAAGATTTAACAAGACCAGATTTAAAATAACATTCACAGATTTATGTATTTGGCTGAAACAATCACATAACCATTGGGCATGGAGTCATATACAAATATAAAAATACCACAAAGAAATATACATGATATTCATCAAAGGCAAGATAATCATATCATCACAGTCATTCAAATTGATTCAGGAGGAACAAAAGAGATGAAGGAACAACCCATTAATACAGAGCATCAACAAGGATGAGTTCTATACCAACTTTAGCAGAAAAAATCATATAATATCTGAAATGATGATCAGAGCATAAATACATGAATTCTAATCATCTAACGCTATATTGCAGATACGAGGAAGAAACAAAACAGAGTGTTACACAAGGGAAATACAATCACATAAGAAAGAGGCACAGACTGTAATATCAACGACACATGAATCTCTAACAAAACTCTCATGCATTCACTTTGTCATTCCAAAAACAAATATGTTCTCCAAAATTATTCACTACCCGATGGGTTCCAACTCCCATCTCTTAAAAAAGATGCATATTTATACATAAAATGATCGGTGCTCCAACAAGAAGATCAATAACAGAATGATCGGCTTAATTTAGAGTTTGTAACTGAATTCCTAACCCCTAGGAAGTTTGTTACAACTCCAATCCTAACAGACCATAAAGTACGAATCAACTTGACAACAAACTTTTGTCCCATCAGCTTCATATCTTTGCCCCATCAGCTCCACGTCTTTGCCCCATTAGCTCCATATCTTTGCCCCATCAACTCTTCAGTGCATGACACCTATTCTTAAGGATGGAGAATATACTTTGTCTTTCCAAACTGCTCCACAGCTTTCCACTGCTCCGAACTTGGGGTGTCACACTCCATCATTTCCCGAATAGCTACCTCGAGCTCCATATATGCTTCATAGGACTTTCTAGGTAATCTGCTCCTGATGATGACGAACTTCTGCAGAATCTCGAAATCTTCTGTGAGCATATCCACAATGGTCTTCCCTGTCAGGTTTTTCTCCAAATCATTGAATTTTGAGTGGTCCATGCGGCACTGAACAAGCAGGTTATGATAATGTTCCTGCGAGAACATCCGTCCTTCTCCATCCCAGAAAGAAGGCAATCCGTCCTCGAACAGTTCTTTAAACTCCTGTTTAAAATTATTTACCTGCAGCAACAATCCTTCTGATTTATCATGGACCATTTTGATTAAGTGATGCTTATGGATGATTTTCTTTGCCCACATCACTATTGACACTCTGTCCTTTATGCCCAATTCCTGCAACTTCTGATATGACAGTAAGTTTAGAAAATTTAATGTGTTCTGAGCTGTAACAAGGGGTCTCTTCTCCATATGTTCGTTTACCAGTTTCAGCCTCTGGTGGGCCGTATTTATCATTATATTCAAATCATCAATAAAGTTTAAATAGTGCCTGAACTTGGTAATATCTATACACAAGGTATCCCAAATGATGTGTTTTTCCCCTTGAAGAGGGCCTTTCCCCATGCATTTTTCCTTTAGTTCATTAAATTTCTTCTGTAATTGATTCCTGTCCTGCAGTATGTTTTTTTGCTTTCACTAACTTTGGCCAGTTCATCTTTCATCTTTTCATTTTCTGCTTTCAAATCTTTGATTGCTTCTTCTTTCAAACTCACCTGGGACATTGGCACCAACAAATCGTCAGTAGAGAAATCATCTAATGGCTTCTGGATATTTACAATAGACAGGTCCTCTCCAGTGGGAGTCTTGCTCATCAACTCTTCCATAATCTCCTTCTCTTCATTCTGATCTTTTTTCATCAAGGAGATTTGGGATAACAGTTCCTCCCTTTCGGCTTCCCACTTCTCTTTTTCTTCTTGTAGCTCTCCTGCTCTTCCTTTGTATTCCATCATCTCCTGATGGACTTTATCCTTTTCTTCCTGGAGGGCTAGCAACTCAGATGACTGAACATGTTCAGTACCTGGGATCTTCAGTTTCTTCTTCAGGACCTGGAGCACATTATCCTTTTCCTCTAACAACCTTTTGACTGCCTGTGTACTGTCTGAACTAACAATGTCTGTCTGTAGCTTCTTAATCTGAACAACATTTGATTTATTTTCCACTTTCTCATGTTTCAACTGAATTTCTAGTTTATCTATCAAAACCTGTAATTTATTAATCTTCACCATGGCTTGTAGTAAGTCTGAGTAGATGATATCACTGGTCTGTTTGTGGAGTTGAATTTTATCTGGAGTGCTGATTTTGTCTAACCAGATCTCCATTTCAGCCATTTTCTTATCGCTTACCATAGCCATTTTAAAAGTATTCCTCTCAGCATCTCTAGCAGAGACCAGAGAGGTCTTCGAATGGTACAAACTTCTAACCTTCGGGAGCAAATTCCTCGTTTCCTCCATAGACTGTTTCCTCTTTTCCATGTAACTGGATTTTAGGTCTTCCTTCGACTTAAACACATGGCATAATTCCGAATTGTCTACATCACCCTCTGTACTTTTAAAAGAGAATTGACTTACTTGTACTGCTTTCAGGGGAACTAGGGCACCTCTTTTGGAACCATCAAAAACCTCCTCATCTACAATTTCACCACTTTGCAGCAGCTTTGTCCTTTTATGGGGGCCTTCCTCGTCTACATCCATACTCTCAGTTTCAGACAAACTCTTCTTGACCAAAATACCAGCACCTTATGTTATTTGGGCTGCTGTCTCTTCATCAGACTTTGACCTGTCAGTACACTGTAGCAAATTGGCCATTTCAGCTAGCCCCTCAATAACCTGATGCTCAAATGGTTTATTCTTGTTTGCCTATTTTCTCAATGAGATCACCTGGTGGGGGTCGTAGTTCATATTTACATCAGTTATGAAATCCATATTCTCCATCAACTTTTCTACAAATGCCAGGGCACCTTTACCTTTAAAAATGAAAGGGCCGACTTTAAATGGAAATTTAATATTCGAAGATTTCTTGAAAGCACCAAAGCGCTCTTCCTAAGACAGCAATCTCTGCCTCATGAACTCTAGTGCGAAAATCCTTGGGGTCAAGAAGGATGGTAGCCTATAAGGCTAACGAGTAAAGCCATATATTCTTAACACTGTGTAACCTTTGTACAGGAACCAGTCCCCCACCCAATCTTCGGGTGACGACTGCATTAGGTATCTCATCTCATCTAGGACACGGGGCATGTCCTCATCAAATAACATTCTGTACATTTCGGACATGATCGAATTGGAAAATTCGACCATGTTGATTTGCTTGGGCAAATCAGAAGAACATAGATCACTTAAGAATTTCAATTCAGTAACGTTAGAGCACAATAACATGTTAAGCAAGTATGTTTGAAACCTAAAGAACTGGACTTTGGGAAATTCAGTCAACTGAAGGTGGATTGCTTCGGCAAGGTACTCATCTAAATTAAGCACGGGGACTGACTAGGACTCAGGGCTTAAAGAATTTATTTTTAACAAGAAACCAAGGATAACATCACCTATACGACAATCGTCATCTAGACCTAACACTTGACAGACCAAAGACATTACCAGTTGCACCTCAGTCTTAAAAATGTGCAAGGGGTAAGGCGAGAAAAGACCTTCAAGGGACTGACCTTCCTTCAGGATAGTTGACAAGAATTGACAGTGACTTTCACTTTCGCAATTTCTGAAAAACTCAGCAAGGACAGATTCATTTACAGACTCACGATTTACAGGGTAACTTTCGGGCAGACTAAGGTTTTCTCTGACGACCGAAGCATCAATTTTACACAGTATTTTCGACGCGGACCGACTCACAATAATCCTCTGAGAGGGAGAATAGTTCACTGCACACTACTCGGTGAATTCAGGGAAGTGGAGGGTTTGCTCAAGGGAGAAATGGTACAAAAAAGACTTGCATACATTCAGAACGTCATTCCTCTGTGAATAATAAGTCCACAATTTCTCTTTGCTGCTGGACACGCTCCCTGTGGATAGGAAGGGGTCGCAGACGCCCCTGTGTCTGTCTACTAAAAATTCCTCTCTGTCATCCGCGACCCGACCAGACACACGAACCTCTCCCCCTTGGTCCATTTCTTAATTTATAATGGTAATTGGATGAAGGAGTTACAGGGTTAAAGTCCTACCTGGCTCACTGTGGAGGCGCGTGTTCGGAACGTGTTTAGCACTGACAAATGGAAGCTCCCAAATCACCAGGTCCTTTTCGCCGGGTCCCGAGCAAATAAAATAATCATTGGAGAGGTCAACCCTGCCTTTATAGGACCACACAATTCGCCACGTGGACAACATTTATTTCTGCAACCACCACTTATCCCTAACTGCCGTGCACTTCTATTTTCCGGTTTCATTCAAGACCGTAGATCTGGTTTCTCTTTAATTTCTGGCCTTTGGATCGTGTGCCACGTACCCTGTTCCGCCCGACGCCTTGGTGATAAATGACGTGCCAGTATCCATCCCAGAATGATCTCCCACCGTCGATGAAATCACCTTTTATCATGAGCCGTTGGATCGGGTGACACGTACCGAATTCCGCTGGGAGTCTGGGACTTATCCCCTGTGCAAGTTTCAACCCCGGAATCGATCCCAACCGTTGATCATTCCGCCTTTAAGTTTCGACCGTTGGATCAAGCACTATGTAATGAATTCTGCTGGGCTCCTTTCTTTTATCCAACATGCAGCTTTGATCCCCGGAATTGTTCTCAGCCGTTGATGTGATACCCCTTTAATTATCCATCGTTGGATCATATGCCACGTACCCAATTCCGCTGAGCACCTCAGAATTATCCACCGCACTAGTTCACTCTCCGGAAATCATAATAGCAGTTGATCTGGCTCACTTCGATCTTCAACCGTCAGATCGAGCACCGGGTAACTCATTCCGCTGGGTGCTTTAGTTTTATCGGTCGTGCAGGTTCTGGTTCCGGAATCAATCTCAACCGTAGATGCGATCCGACTTCGCCTCTCCGCCATTGGATTGAGTAACATGCACCCGATTCCGTTGGATTGTATTGTTTTAACCAAGATGCAATTTCACGAAGCGGATTTGATATGGGCCGTAGATATGCTCAAAACAACCTGATGACCGCTGATCTGTGCGCCCGATAAACGCCCGGTCAAACCTTTATCTTCCTTGCATCTCTGAGGAGCGGAGAGAATATCAGCCATCGATTTTCTTCTTTCTTCCATCGCAGCTTAGGATCTTCGGTGACTTAATCTCCTTTTGGCCTATAGTCTCATTTTTACTATATATCCTTTAACCAAAGTATCCAAACGACCATTATTTTTCTTCTCCACCATGATCTTTCACCCCTTTGGTAAATAATGGTGCTAACACGGTGCATTTGAAATCAATGAGATTGATGTGTTTGTTGTCACTGAGCGTGCTGCCCTCAATCTTGCATATCAACATATGTCCAAGATCCCTGAGAATCCCACTTGCTTGTTAGAATTATCTGGCCATGATTTTATTGGTCTAGCCCTTAAGTCTCCTCTTGCAGGCAATGAGGTTGTGTATTCCCTGCCCATGCTTACAATTCTAACAGACAAAGGCACTGGAATAGTAACCGATGTGCCTAGTGATTCACTGGATGATTATATGGCCCTGTTGTATTTGAAGTCAAAACCAGCCCTCAGAGACACGTTTGGTGTGAAGGATGAATGGGTCTTACCATTTAATGTAATCCCTATAATCAACATTCCAGAATTCGGTGACGAATCAGCTGAAAAGGTGTGTGTGGATTTGAAGATCAAGAGCCCAAATGACAAAGACAAGCTTGTAGAGGCAAAGAGATTAACTTATTTGAAAGGTTTCACAGATGGAACAATGATAGTGGGAGAGTTTAAGGGCACAAAAGTTCAAGAAGCAAAAGGTCTAATCAGGAAAAATCTTTTGGATATAGGGGAGGCAGTCATGTATAGTGAGCCCGAGAAAAAAGGTAATCTCTAGGTCAGGTGATGAATGCATTTTGGCACTTACTGATCAATGGTATATAACTTATGGTCAATCTGAGTGGAAAGTAAAGGCAGAGGAGTGTTTGACCAAGATGGAGCTTTACTGTGATGAGACTAGGCATGGATTTGAGCATACATTAAGCTGGCTTAATCAATGGGCTTGTTCTAGATCATTTGGCCTTGGAACATGAATTCCTTGGGATGAACAATTTCTTGTTGAGTCATTGTCTAACTCCACGTTATACATGGCCTATTACACAATTGCCCACCTTTTGCAAAATGGGGACATGTATGGTAGGCATTCTACTCAAATCAAGCCAGAGCAGATGACATCCGAGGTTTGGGATTATATATTCCTTGGGGGGCCTTTTCCATAATCAAAAATTCCCTCAGACCTCCTGAAACACATGAAGAAAGAGTTTGAATATTGGTATCCTTTTGATTTGCGGGTGTCTGGAAAGGATTTAATTCAGAACCATCTCACCTTTTGCATTTACAATCACACAGCCATATTCCCCAAGGAAAAATGGCCACTTTCATTTAGATGCAATGGACATCTTATGCTTAATTCAGAAAAATGTCAAAATCTACAGGAAATTTCAAAACATTACATTAGGCAATAGAAGACTTCTCTTTAGATGCAACGCAGTTTTCTTTGGCCGATGCAGGTGATGGCATGGATGATGCCAATTTTGTTTATGAGACTACAAATGCTACGATTCTCTGATTGACAAAAGAGATTGCATGAATGGAGGAGGTTTTGGCTACAGAATCATCTTTAAGGCAAGGTCCTCCTTCAACTTTTGCAGATCGGGTATTTGCTAATGAAATGAACATTGCAGTCAAGTTGACTGAACACAATTACAGTGCAATGATGTTCAGGGATGCCTTGAATATAGGTTTCTATGATCTTCAGGCAGCTCGAGATGAGTACAGATTGTCCTGTGCTTTAGGTGGGATGAATAGAGACTTACTATGGAGATTCATGGATGTCCAAACAAGATTAATCACTCCCATATGTCCTCATTACGCAGAACATGTTTGGAAAGAAGTTTTGAAGAAGGATGGATTTGCAGTCAGAGCAGGGTGGCCAAGTGCAGATTTGCCTGATCTTACCCTTCAGCGAGCCAATAAATATTTACAAGATACAATTGTTTTATTGAGGAAGCTTCTTCAGAAGCAGACATCTGCTCCAAAGAAGGCCAAGAAAGGTCCAACAAATACTGCAACAACAGTTGAAGAGTCAAATCCAACTATAGGATTAATCTATGTTGAAGAAAAGTATGAAGGTTGGAAAGAAGAATGCTTGAAGATTCTCCAAGCAAATTACGATAAGGGCAGCCGCTCTTTTTCTCGTGACCAAGACATATCAGCTGCTTTGAAGGAAAGTCCTATTGGACAACTTGCTGATTTTAAGATAATTCTTAAACAGTGCATGCCTTTCTTGAGGTTCAAAAAGGATGAAACACTTGTTGTTGGGCCTGAAGCCCTAGATGTGAAGCTGCCTTTTGGTGAGATGCAAGTGCTGCAAGAAAATGTTGACTTAATCAAGAGGCAGATAGGACTTGAAAAGTTGGATATTTTTTTAATAACAGATGAAAGTGCTCGCAACAAAGCAGGTTCTTATGTTTCAGTATTGAAGCAGACTCCTCCTTCACCTGGAAATCCAGTTGCAATTTTTGTGGCTTCTTTGGATTTCCAGCAAAATTTTGCCAGGACAGGAGCATAGTGTTCTTTGGCATACACTTTCATCTAAGGTTAGTTATAGAAGGAAAATCACTATTTACAGCATGTTTTGGAAACGTTACAAAACTTGACTCTTGAGTTTATGGTTCTATTGATTCTACATGTGTGATTTGGTGTATTCTAACGTGTTTGATCATTTGATGTAGTTTTATTTTTTAAATGTTGTAAGTTACATCTTTCTTTATGGTTGTGTTACTGAGTCTACACCTTCCCTTATCTTGAACACTAACTTGAACAGAACACTTATCTTGAACAGAACTTGTCCCGCAACCAGCTATGTCGTTGCAACATTCCTCCCAACCAGTGTGCTCCTTAGTCTCTCAGCAACATTGCCACCCCCGAGCTGGGCATGATTTCCTTAAGGAATAAGGGAACACTAGCAGACTCATACATAGCCAAGGTGCAATAACACTCAGCCAAGCCAACACAGTTGGGTTTATCAGGCTATAAGGGAAAACATCCCAATAAATGGGTTTCATAGGCCACTCTGCCAAGCCATCTCATGGTTGGGTTTCACAGACTGTTCACAGTCAAGCCAACCTTCACCTTAAGGACTAGTCAAGCCAAGAGATGGGTTTATCAGACTGTTCACAGTCAACCCATCTTACTGCTGGGTTTATCAGGCTAACTAGCCAAGCCAACATTCACGGTTGGGTTTATCAGATTGTCCAGCCAAAGGTTACTCACCAGGTCAAACACAACAAGACATAGCCAAGCCAACAGATGGGTTTATCAGGCTACCGACAAAGCCATCTTTCCAGTTGGTTTTGTTAGGCTTCTAGGGCAATGGGCAGGAAGAACTGCTAAGCTAGTGAGCTCATCTACAGAGCTAAGAACACCTTCACAAGACCTATCTAGCCCGGCTTCCCTATTTCCTACACACCCAACACAAGGAAGTGTCCCCTTCTCTGCTCCACAGTCCCTCGAGCTACACCTTCCCTTCCAGTGCTCTTTAGGATGTGCATAGCAGGTTTACCAACCACTCTTATCTTATCATGAGGTTCCACACTAGGTTTATTAAGCCCGTTGTACGTCTGTCCCATTCCTAAGTCTTGTACATAGCTCAGACCTGAACTAGGGTGCACAACACAACAACCACAAGGAGACTCCACAACACAGGCTTACTCTGGAACACGAGTAACAGGGTCTCATACACTCTATAGTTTAAGGCATGCTGCAACACAGCAATCACAGTCTTTAGAAGGGAAAGGCATTCACAGAAGGCGAAGGATACACACAGATGGAGCTTTGCTGCTAACCACAATGTCACTCTTTTTTCGGAAAACGAAGATGGTGGTGAATGATGAATGCTGAATGAACCAACACGTCCCACAACTCTCCAAAGTGAGAGTAAATCCCAAAACGTGAACGCATGGGTTAGATCTGGCATACGGTTCTGGTGTTTTCTTGTCCAGGAAAGCAAAACATGACATCCCAAAACTGGGTGCTCTGCCTAATTCGAAATTGCCCATACTCTTCCCCTTCCAAGCAATAACTACCTCAACCACCTTCTGGCAGAATAAATGGTTGGGAAGAGAAGACAATAAAGAGGGTAGTTGACAGTTCTGATGGGTTCTCCCCATGACACATGGATTTTCCCCAAACAGGCTCAAGGTTAACATTCCCACCCCCTTATCCTTAGGAAAATCATGCCCCCATCTCATTATTTGTTGCATTGACATAGCTGGTTGTGGGTTTTTCATGGATTTGCATATTTACATGATGTTTACAAATGTTCTTGACTCAGCATAGAAACCATAGGCATCGACCATGATCATCTATATACCAAACATTAATCGATGACAGGGCCTTGGCCTTGAGCTCCTTTTCATGACTCGATATAATATTTACATCATATACATTAATGCAATGGGGTCAAAACCGGGGTGTTACAAATTGAATTTATCTTTTTGGACAGTTTTGATAATATTTGAGGTTTTTAAAGACCAACTTTATTAACTTGTAGTTGTTTCCATGTGTTATAGCTCAAAATGACACATCTCTGCTTGTGACCACTTTCCCATGATTCCGTCGCATGTCGACACTTCCATGACGACACTTCATGAAAGTCACTGAAAAAACACCTAACTTGGAGGACCCATATATGGAGTTTTGTAACTCCGTTTGACCTCGTCTCTACACCGTTGGAAAGGTATATGTGTTAGCTAAAACTTTCCAGAAGACACCAAAGTCTGAAAATGCTTAAAAGTGCCCTTAAAATGAGCTTTTTATATGTATACGCGTGTTTCCTAAAGGAAACCTGCGTATGTACGTGACTTGCTATATATAATACTCGCGTACACCTTAAATATGCGACTATATGCATTGCAACCCATGTATACCTTCTCGTGTATGCGACTGTTGTCTCTACAACCCCCGTACGCCTCCTGAAAAGGTCAAAAAAATACGTATTTTGAAATTCGGGTAGTTATGCAACTAATTCCTTCAGTTGCAACTACTTTGTCTTCGACCCTAACTCTTCATAAAGCATATAAATAGAGGTAGGGAGGTCCATTAGTGGGGACTTGAACTTTTGCATTGTCATGCTGGAGGAATTGGGACTCTCTTTGCCCACACCTTTGCCCTAGTGATCATTCCCTTGTGTTGTAGAGCTTGGAGGCTGAGTTCCTTGGAGAAGAGAAGCAATAGAACCAGATCAAGGTTTTGTGAAATGCCCAACTTGAAGAGAAGGTGTACTTGTTTTCAATATTAATAAAGATGTGATGTCCTTCTTCTTCCCAAATCATTGTTCAATGTATGATTGAATCTTTGTTTATGATCATATGATGATGTTAGTCAGATCATTGTTTCATGTTTATTTGATTATCATTTCTTTATATGTGGTCATAATGGTTTGAGGAAGGTATAATTCGTTTTGTAGGTCTCTTGGAGCGAGAGGAGCAAGAGGAGCAAGAAGAGGATTGCAGGGTTGCTTGGATCAACCTTCGTTTGGCTAAGGTATGAACCATTATAATCTTTGATCTTGCTTGTATTTACTTGCAAAACCTTTTGCATCCACCTTACAACCCCAGTACGTTGATGGCCTTTTAAACCCTAGCCATAGGAAACTTTTATTGGTAGAAATGCCTGTTATATACATATATGCTCTTATTAACAGTTGAAGGATGCAATTAAAAAACATTAGAAATGTTATCACCATGAAAATTAAGGCATCAATAAGGGGACCAAAGGCATTGTGGTTAGTTCTCTAAAAGGTTCTTGACTTTTATTAATTCCTTAAAAATGTTGAGGAACATAGAAAATGTATATAAGGCCAAACTTGTTTGTAATGTTCAACCTATATGGGGTATATCTTGTCCATTAATTGCAAAAATGGAAGATGCAATCAACCACACCAAGTGAACTTCAATTAAAATGGTGGTAGAATCTACACTGGGTTCAATATGTGAAAAATATGCAAGTTCATAAGTGATGGATTTACCAAACTCAAAAGGACATAGGTTTCTGCAAGAAGCTTTTGGTGTACTCATTGCTCAGACATCAAGCATGGTAGCATACAAGTAACATTGAAGTCTCAAATGCCTCAAATTTAGTACTTGTTCTCTATCATGAGAAACAATTGTTGTCAATGTAAACTCTATGCAATAAAAGAGTTAATAGCATAAGAACAATGGGCATTCTCTTTTTGAATGTGTTGACTCCTCTGCTTATATCAAACAATCCCCATGTGCTATCCAAATGGATCACAAGCAATATATTAGTATATAGGTAGGACTTACATAAGCTCTCAACTCCTATCGTGCCAAGAAAGACTTGTGAATATAATGTTTGTGACTGCTAATATCATTTCTCTACTTTGAATATACCATACTTACCAGACTTGGAATCGGGAATAAATCGTGAAAGCAAAAGGCGAAGAGTTTGAATCAGATCAAGAAAAAATCGGCAAATAAAAAAATTAAATATATACATTTTATTTATTAAAAAACATTTTTCATAGATAATAAGAATATACATGTCTATATAAATCAAGATATCAATAAATGTACAAAAGATATCAATAAATACCCAAAATATATCAATTCTATCCAAATTAAAAATTTATAATGAGACTCCACATGGGCTCTTAATTAGTTATTATTAATATTGTTAAAATATAAGTTATATTTTATGATATATTAACAATATAATTAAAATATAAGTTAAATTTTATTATATATTAACTTTTAACATATATTATAAAAAAAGTTATATTTAATATATTTTAAATATAATAAAAATAATTAATATTTAATAAATAATTTATAAATTATAACATATATATGTATTATAAAAAAGTTATATTTACTATAATAAAAATCATTAATATTTAATAAATAATTACGCCGTAAGGCGTTTAACAAATGGGAGTCGACTCCCCTCAATTAATGAGTTTTTTTTCTTCATCCGTCAGATGTTTTCGTCTGACGATTGGAGTAATCTTCATCGTTGATCAGCGATCAGGTTAGGTGCACAGTGCCCATCACCATCAATCCATTCCCTCGTCACTCCGAAAGCTCCAGCATTTGAGGCAGCTCATTCTCGACAGTAAACGATCCCTCCGTCTCTGGGAAATCTCCACAATCTCCAAGCCTATTCTTCAACTCTTCGGCAGTGCTGTTCTTCCATTTCAGAGCAAGGTGGGGCAGAATGGACTTCTCTACATAAACACTGATTGCTGTAAATGTGACGAACTTCCCCTCGATCATCAGCCCTCGAACACCTGCAAATAGAAGAAGAATTATGGTAACCAGAAGTGAGAAATTCCCCGGAGTTGCATGGGCATAGGTGCCTTACCAGCTCCTTCGAGGACGAGTTCCTTGGTCGATCCCGGGGGCGTTACAGTTGGAGGAAACGCGACGCCTTCAACATTGATCCCAGTAGCCAATGAACCTACTGTCATTTCTGCTCTGCATTGGATTTGGTCAAGATTAATTCATCATAAATCTCGCTTAGAAACAAGTCAAACTCCAGCATTAGAGAAAATTAACAGCAAATCTTGTATAGAAACAAATCAAACTCCATACCTGGGAAAATTAAGTGCAGAGATTGAGGAGGGGTTCTCTGAATCGAAAGAAGCTTTTAACAGTGAAAAATGGCCTGCATGCAGTGAGATACAGATGGTTTGCAACTTCTGGCTCTTTTATTTATGTATGAAGAGAGTCAAGAGAAACGACTGTAAAGAGAAAAAAATCGAGAGGTATGACGAGCAGCTATATCTACCATATTCACGTGGCCCATTTATGGTCCTCCAACAACCTTCCCTTTTATTTTTTATTTGTAGGGTTCAGTACAGCAACTGTTAAAGGCACAGTCACAGTCAAGGCAAGTGAAACCATAAATTTAAATTCTCTTAGGTATTCCATTTCCTAAGAGAATTCCAATTCCAACATTAACTTTTCTTGTCTACCCCTTATCATCACCAGTTTTGTCTGCTGGTAAAACTTTGTCGGCAGGAGCAGATAAAACCTTGTCGCTAAAACCTGCTAATTCTATTTTCATATGATCATACTATATTAGTTAATAATCTAAATCACAATATTAGTTGTATGTGACCTTTAACTGGGATTCGAAAACGACTCTTGGCAGCTCGGGAGTCCTCGTAGCTGGCATTTTTCTTGGCTCTGCTCCCTCTAGACTTGGTTTGAGGTAAATTCCCCGCAAGATCCACAGATGCATAGTAAAGTAAGGAGCTGTATCCATCCACACAAGTCACAGAAAATGGAAGCTTTCGTGATGGTGGAGAAAAACTTCCTCCGGTCACACTCAACACTACCAGAAATCCATCTATCCTCTGCACAATAGCAAAAGCAATTCAGCCAAAATTAGTTTATGTAATAGATGGAAAGTTCATTGATCTTACAAGCACAAAAAAAAAAATTTCCAAATCAGACCCTAAAGCTTTGAGGATGTTGAAAACCAACAACTTCAGCTGCTTGACCTTAGAAGCCCAAACAAGTCAAGCCCGATATGAACAACTGACTGAGATCATAGCTTCTTTCCGAGAATCTGAGATTCACACCTACCAACTCACCATTATTTAACAACCATGATATCAGCATTTAATCACCATTCAGCTGACCCATTTGTCTTACAGTAGAAGCATTGCAGTAATAGGGTGTGCTAAGCTCTGCAAAATGAAGGAATAGCCTACCTATACTCCATCGATACATTTTTCATTAGTCTTTGACGTGGTTAAGATATAACCAACATCCCTCCCCAGCTTTGACAGGTCTTTCACGTATTTTCCTGGAATGAAAAGACAGTAGGTGCAAGAGTCCCTGCCCAGGCGGTGTGTTGGGGGAATGAAATTATCAGCAATACTTTCTGGTAGCCCCAGAAGTAGTTTATCAACCACAGCGTCTACGTATTCCTCAGCTTCCGCACTGAACACCACAACTTCATACGACCTTGATGTCGCCAATTCTCGCAGAAGGTCGTCGACGCCTAGCCTTTTCAACAGGTAAAATCGCTCCCATGTCATCCACGTATTGTCAAACAAATCAACACTAAAATCTAAGTGGGCAGGCTTTCCCAGACTCCTAGCCCAAGGATTTCCAAATGTTGTGGATTGCCATACCACCGCAAGAATCTCCAATCGAAGACTATCTTAACCTTTTATTATGCGTATTTAGTGGGCTTATAATCCTCTAGTTCTTATGTAATAATGGTTCAATCCTTATGCCTGCTTTCACCATTCTGTGATAACCAACCTTGTCATGCCTACCTTCTATCTAGCTACCTTCTCCAGAGAACGCTAAGCACTTTCCATCCAAACACGCCTCGTAGACACCTTTCTCCTCTTGCATTTGTGGCGGGGCATTAACTATGTTATACTCGTTGAGCAAACCAAGATAGAAATCAGAAAGATGACCATACCTCTTACGCCTAAGTTGGTTCTCTGAACTAGAACATGTAAAGAATGCTTGTTCTTGGTTGCAATTCCTTCAAAACGATAATATAATCGTTGCATACACCTTTGGACACAATGAAAATTATAAGTAGGATTGTGTCCTTTAGCGTAGTCATGTCATTTAGGTACTATATATGAAAGTTTTCTTGATTTACTATCAATCCTTGTTCATTCACATTGATGATTTCATTATTTGTTTCCTCTGGACAATATGGGCTGGTCTCTTTTCGTAGAAATGCATATGGCATCTAGTGACTATCACAAGGTACATCACAGAAAGCCCAGTACAGGCGCCACTAACTTAAGCAACCAACTATCTTGAGCATCAATCCTCCTAATGTTCGCCATATGGGCTACTTCCTTTAAGTAGTTAATAAAACTGTCAACTCCTCATCAATCACAACATTACCTTATACATCATGAATGGAAATATTACGTTCGCCTTCCATCTTTTCCTAGTTAAACAAATCTGATGAACAAATTCTGCAATCTCGAAGGAATATCATATGACTTAAATTCTCTTTTTGTAGTTTCACTGATCACATTTTAATGGGGAAGATAGTAATTATGATGGTAGGCAGGGTCTGTAAATCATGGTAATTTTAATTCTTACAAGGTAGCATATATCCCATCTACCCCAGCAATTAGACCGCGGCCATCCCATCCAGCTTTACTAGCTAGCCCAAGCAAGCCCGTCCATCCAATATCTAAGCTAAGGCCAACCGTTCTATAAAGTATAGCATATACGCTCGCTAGATTGTTGGTATAGGTCCGAACGTAAAGAAAGCTTTTACAATAGAAAAATTGTATAAAGATATTACATATATGAACTAATTTTTTAGGCATGCATCTCTATCCCCAGAATAAACTTAGTAATAAAGTTACACTTGACTGTCCGCCTTCGAACAGGGCTGTGAACATGAGTGGTCAATACTGATGGCTCAACCTTGTCCTACTTTTAGGGGGATGTCTTGTGGCACCTTCTCTCAGGCAGGTTTTCATCAGGCAAAGGCAGTCAAGTTGGTTATTTTTTTCAGAACCAGATATTCCAGGCTGTTCCATATTTTATGAAGTGTTACAAAATGGCGCATTTTGTCCATGGAGTGATTTTGCTATTAGTCCAACAGTTGTTGATGATTCACTGGTATTTGATAGATTTTTACTATCTTGCCTCATCTTTGTAGAGGTGAATGGAGCAATCTTCTAGTAGACCGACACATTTCCATGATTATTTGTTTACAAGCATTGCAGAAATCACTCTTTATATTGTTACAAGGCAACTTTATTTATGAGATATGGAATATTGATATTAACTTCAATACTAATGCCATTTTGAAATGTTATAAATCCATTAAGACTTAATAGAAATTGCTACTGATAATGCCATTTTAAAATAAATTCATTAAGACTCAATTGAAACTGCTCTATTTCAGTAATATTATATTCAGTAATGCCATTTTGAAATAAATCTATTAAAACTCAATAGAAATTGCTACTATTTAATTTTTATTTCAATAATATATTCCTGTTTCAATGGTAGATGTATATCTAAATTTCTGTTTCAATACTATTAAGACTCAATAGAAACTGCTCTATTTCAGTCATATTATATTACTATTTCTGTAGTAGATGTGTATTTAAATCTATTTCTGTTTCAAATAGTATTCCATTTCTATTTCATAAGCAGATGTGTATTTAAATCCAAGTGCCATTTTGAAGACAAACACGATACAATTGCCTTGTAGTGAAAAACCTGCTGATGATAATCTCTGAAATGAACAAAGTTGTTGAAGTGCCAGGTCGAATTTGCTCTGGTCTACTTAACGTGCTTAAACGTAGGTTGGAATTATGGGTTGATGAGGTTACTCAATCGTATTATGTATTAGGGTTGAAGCGTCTCTTAAATCAACCAAAATAAAAGAAGGAAATGACAAAGCATGCATGCCCACACAGAAGCTTAGCATCACTTTGATAATACCAATGTGTTATGTGTGAAGTAATAAGAGACACGAGTTTGGCCACTACCATATTCAGACGATTAACCCTTCTTTTTATCCACCATTTCATTTCAATATCACGGGATTATCACCTCTTCACTTATTCAGTCGGTCGTTTTGTTCCTGCTTTGCTTTGCTTTCTTTGACATCCTTTCATAAGCAAATCGAAAACTCATCCTCATCCTCTTGAACTATCTCTGACTATTCAGAAACAAACAGTATGAAGAAACACATAGAAATTCATCATGAAAGTAACAATAGAGGAGAAGAGGAGGAGGAGGAAGAAGAGCCTCTGCCATTGATGTCCTTGAATCATGTATCTCGCCTCTGCAAGTTGGTGGAAGATTCCATGGATTTTTATGAGAAAATCATGGGGTTTGTGCCCATGAAGAGGCCCAGAGCCTTCAACTTCGGTGGAGCCTGGTAATTAATTTACATTCATATCTATTCATTGTTTTTCTTCATATCTCTTTCTCCACATACACGGAGACGTGACAAGGATATATGCTTTATTAGTATATGTCTTGGAGTCCATTAACTCTGTCAAATAGGATGCAGACTATACATTAATTTTGAGAAAGACTGTATACTCAATTGATATATATTGAATTTCTTAGAGCACATTAATTTCGATGCAGGATGTTCAACTATGGTGTGGGTATTCACTTGGTGGAGAGCAAAAACCCACAGGATATTTCTCCAGAGAAAGAGCTGAATCCCTTAGACAACCACATATCATTTCGGGTATTTAGTTTATACACACACACACACACACACACACACACACACACATATATATACAGTACGAGGCATGTCTGAAAGAAAACCGGTTTGCTCATTAGAAATCATTACCTAAAATTTGTGATTTAACACTTCAAATTCATCAGAGATAAGAAAATGGATAAAAAAAAAAATATTGCTGATTTTTAATCCATTTTCTTAGAGGATTTAGACTTTTAAGTAAACCACATCTTTTCTTCTTTTCTTCTTTGTCGAGTTCAATATTATTTGGTATAGAACTATATCAGGGGTTTTTAGAAATGTCTTAGTTATACACTTACTTCACATCTTTTGTCATCAATACATGGGTAGTCTGTACCTCAGCTTTCCAAGTGCAATTATTAGGGGATCAAATTTTCAAGGGTGGATAAATAATGGTTGGCATTTGAAAATGAGGAAACTATTATAACTTTTATTTTGAACAGAACAGTATTCGGATATTATACTTATTCTGCAAGTATAAAATTTGTATAAACTCTAAGAAAGATAAAGATACAAAAAACCAAATTTTATTACTATATTGGAATTTTACAATCTTTAGTATAAGCAACAAGATAGGAGATAGATCCATAAATTTATGCAATGTTACTTGATTGTAACATAAGAACTACAAAAATTAACAATCCATTCTCATTTGGATGAGAGAAGAATACATGCCCATAATGTAATGGCCGATTATGTGAAGAATATAATGTCTTGTTGTATATTTCCACATCTCCTTGCTTAACTTGCAACACGGCGTTCTTTTATTGCACCCTTAAGTACAATTGCTAGTTAAAACTAAACCATAACATTCACCCTTACGCTGCCTTACCTATCTGCCCACAATTGTCAATCACAAGACACGGATGCACTGTCGCCGGGATCTAGCGGATAGAGGAGTTGAGACATTGATGTCGTCAGGATAGAGAGGAGCACAGCCCTCAAAAGCGAATAACATCCACCCGACCACTGTCCATTTGGAGCCGCGCGGATAGAGCAGAGAACCGCAGGCGCAGATATGCCTGCAGTTGCCGGAATAGAGAGGATAGAGATTGGAACCCTCGAAAATGTTACCATGCACCCGAAGATAGTCAAACCATAGTAGAAAAATCTCTGATTTTTTAGCGATGTCGCGATTTTTCTGGCTACCGAATTTTCAAACAATCGGACATCAGGAAAAATCGGCAAAAATCGAGAAAAAATCTGCAAATATTGGCAAAAATCGAGAAAAAATCGAGAAAAATCGGGAAAAATCAGCAAATAGGGGAAAAAATCGGTAAGCAAATTTTGACCCTATTAAAGTACAAAATTTGCATTTTTTAATGCTTGTCGTGGTTTGTCGATTTTTGCCGTTTTTTTGCCGATGTTGCCGAGAAGATGTTTTCTGGACCCTCGCCGATTTTTTACACTATGTGTCAAACTGGAACCGACAACAGTCAAACTGGCATGATAAAAAATGATGACCAAAACTGGAAATTTCGGCCCGAGTTAAACTCGCCGCGAGCCTGCTCGGAGCGTTTTTCCACCGAGCCGAGTCAAACTCGTGATTTTTCCGGTTTGACTCCCGAGTCCTGTAACTATGGAATATACTATAGGGATATCTATCCCTAAGTTTCCAAGTGCAACCCTGGGTAAAATTAAAATCTGAATTTACATACCATGCACTAATGCACTAATAACTGTCCTTTTCAAAATATGGTCATCATCTCTTCTGAAAACTGGATCTGCTTATGGATATAGAAAACAAGAGTGCAAAGATTACGGGGAAGACCACCAAAACTGTAGCTACAGTACCCAAAAAGTCATGGTAAAATCCAAAATAATCTTTCAAGAAGTCTTCAATTGCTTGTTGAGGATTGCCATTAATTCTGATTTCCTTTCGCATATCTCCATACTGAGAGGCTATGAGACCGTTTAGAGTCCAGGCTGTTGGGCAAATCCAATATTACCATACCCAACACCCTGGAATTTTCTGCAACAATTTTTCCCATGGATTTATCATCAATGAATTAGCCCTAAAAATTTCCTATTTGGAGTGCAGGCAACCTAGTTGTCCACAAAACCAAAACATGAACACAGTAATTTTTACCTTGTCCTGGGATTCTTCTTGTTAATCAGAGTTTCTTTTGTGTTTTAAAGTCTTGATATCCGCACCAACTGGATGATATTCTCAGTCTGCAATCTTCTTAAAATGGTTTAACCAGTGTTTTTCCCACTATGCTTTTTTCAAATCAATAATCAAATTTTAACTTGGTTGATCAACTCCACTCCTCGGATAACATAAGCCCAAAGGCAGTATGATTTTCCATCATATCAAAAACATCTCTCTGATCCCCCTAGGGACCAAAAGGTAAGATGGCCAACAGTTTGATGGCAGCCAAACAATTGATTCAAAGTCACAGACTCTGCAATAGTAAATTTGACCCAGGCCATAAATGTTTGGCTTCATGACTTCTCCCTTCATCTTCCCTTTCACTCTGTACCTCTTTATTTTTCCCTTGGCAATACAGGAATTTTGTATCAATGGACATTGCATATATACAGCCCTGTTTTCTGGAACATGTGATTGTATCTTATAAGTTATTATGCAACTTGATAGACATTTGGTCCTCAAACTGAACTTGATTGCCATATTTATTCAATAATCAAATGTTGCATTGATATTGAAATGTTGCAGTGATATTTACTATTTAGTGATTGCTTTATTGGTGGTTTCCCATGAACACCCGCTTTTCTAGCATCTATTGGATGGCCTATCTTAGTGGTGTGTTAAGGTTGTCCTAGCAAGGTGTAAACAGAGCATAGCGTTTCTAAAGAGAGACTCAGGATGCTGACTTATTTACCCTTTATCATATCCTTATGATAACCAAATTAATGAATAGAATAGGAACATGAAAGAGGGGTCTAACCTTTTGCAAACCATGATCAATAGTGGATATTAGTACTGTTTTCTTTCCTAAGCATAAACAGGAGACAAGTTCTCTTTGAGGCTGAGATATTAATCAACTGCCACTGTTTCATGACATTTATACTGGATTCTGAGCTTGATTAAGGTGCAGGTCTGAGTTATGAAATGATGTCCAAGTAAATGTGAAATACTTCATGGTAAAAAAAAAAGCTTGATTATGATTTATTTTTAAGGTTTTGAAACAAAGCAATGTTACACTCCCAACTATATGACATAAATATTCGGTCCAGTTGATGAGTAGGTCCAAAACGTTAAGATGTAAAAGAAAACTAATCTTAGACTAAGGTGTTACAACATAGATTGCTCTAGTGAAGGTAATTATGCCTCTAAAAGGGATCAAATTGATGCTCACAGAATATCAATCTATGAGGCCTTGAAAGCTATTTTTGTATGGTTAAAAACTTAAAACTCAGCATATTTGTACCCAAAACCAAAGAAATATATCTCTGTCATAAATTCCAGTCTATAGGGCTTAAACACCATTCAATACTAACTGAGTTCAGATAGCAACTATAAAATAAGAGAACAAACTCCAAACAAAAGTCCTGTATTCTGAAATACAAGAACCTAATAAGGTGCTCACTATCTCTTATATAAGTTTACAATGTAATATTTGTTGAATTTTGCAGGTTAGATGAGTGTTAAAACAAGTACTAAACTTCAATACATGAACATATAAAAATTGAGGTAAAATTTAAACTACAATGAAACATAACAACATAACTTTCATTTCTTTCAACTTAACGCTCTGCTGGTCACTGCGTTAAAGCTGATCATTGAAATGTTTCATCAAATGTCATGTACAGAAAAATAATAAATAGCATGTGCAGTAAACTAAATCTCGAATAAACTACAGCAGATAAAGAATCATAACCATTCGTTGGATCCGCCTTATACTCAGTTAGTTCTGAGTTTGATCTTGTCACTGAAAGGACAAGTCAAACTGGTTAAACCATATACGTACCTTGAGAGAGAGGGTTTAGGTAGGACTAAATAGATCTTAGGTGCTTCAATAAAAAAAACATGCAAGTGACCACGGGTAAGGAAAAACACATAAGTGTTGCAAAACCAGTAAGTAATTACCCACCTATAATAACTCACACATAGTTCAATCCCAGAGACGTGTCTAGAGATAAGACCGTAAGCAATCACCTACAGCACTCACACATAGATAAAATGTAGAAGAGGGAAGTCAATCCCATAAACAAACATGCTGAGGAAGAATCGTTGCAGAGGGAAATCACAAACACGTTGAGATAAGACTCAGTTCCGCAAATGGCAGAGATCGAGAATTCAGAAATTGCAAAGATCAAGAATTCGAAAATTGCAGAGAGAGATCAAGTAGATCCCGTGAGAAATATTGGTGAGGAGTCACAATAAACAAAAATAGCAGAATAACCAAATTGCAGAGACTCTCACTCAGAGAAATCACAGAAGCTCATGAGAGGAAAAGAATGCAGACAGCCTGTGAGAGAAAAAAAATAAACCCACAGACACAGTGCAGACAGTCCATAAATCGCAGAGGCAAAAAATACTTCAAAAATTGCAGAGCCCGTGAGGGAAAAATCCTTCAAAATATTCAAAATTGCAGAGATCACCGTAAACATCCACGTGAGGAAAAATCACGGAGATGGATGATGCGTAAAGGTAAGCTCTTTCATTTATATATAGGTTAGGGACAAAAAGATAAAATAAAAAAAATATGTGGACCAAAAGTAAAAGGTTATGAAATAAGAAGAGTCCAAACGTTTTATTATTATAATAAAACAATAAAACCATAAAAGTATAATTATAATAAAACAATAAACCATAAAAGTATTATTATAATAAAACAATAAAGTTGACACTGAGAGGGGGGGTGAATCAGTGTGAAGCCAATTTTAAACTTTTCACAGTTAGCTACCTGTTCATCATTCCATTACTCTACCATAATCATTTCATAAACATCATCATTCACATAGCATTTAACTCATCAACACAGAAGAACACCACACAATATAAATTTGTAATCTTTTTATATTATTTTGGTCCGGCTACAACCGTTAGGAAAAATCAACACCTACTGATATGAAGAGCACCTACTCTTTATCCAGGACCCTGCTTAGTTTTCTTAGACCTTGCTAAGAAGGGTTTGAGGTATCCTAACCTCAAAATCAAGACAAGCTTGCTTTTACATTAAAGCTCATTGTTACATTACTTCATCACTTGTCTCTTCAATCTGCGGCTGGTCAATACTGCTGATTAACACTGCTGCAACACACCCGCTTCTTCAATACTGCCAAGTATCAAGGACTGCTCATCTCTGCTGCTGCAGGTCAGCTGCTCATCAACTTCTGGTTCATTTGCTCACTGCCGCTCATGAATCTCTGGTCAATCTCAGCTTGTTAACCTCTGCTGCTCATCCTCTTCTCTGCTCATTATCACTACTACTGGTCATAGTCTCAATCTCTGCTCAAATATTTATAGTGCATGTCTGCCCAACCAAGACAATCTCAATCTCTGGAAATATGCTGTGAAAGACTTCAATCTAAGTCAAACTCAGACTGTGTCTTCTTGCTTCTATCATGAAAATTATCACTGTCACTTTTGCCTCAGACCTCCACTGTCAGCAAGCTCATCTTCTTCAAACTTCTAACTTAAACTGTCTTCAAAAATAGTAAGTCAAGATGGCCTTTCAAATTTCAGACTGCCATCTTCAAGAGAGACGAAATGCAACTCTATTTTACAGCTTGTGCTGCTACAATTTCACATGGCTGATCAATCTGCCACTTCACTGTTTAGAAGACTTCTTCAATTTCGCTGCATTAGAGCATACCCTTGCTTCATAAGGTGATCCACAATATGGCCTTCAGTCAGTCCTTGGCTTTGTTAAATCAGCCCTTCAAAATCAGTCTTGAAGATTGCTACCAATCTGTCCAAATGGTTCAAATGTCTGCTCAACAGATAATGTCAAGCTCAGTCATGTTCATCTGGCTGCCTCAGTCATGTTCAGAGTGTACCAATCATAGAATTTTGTATGAATACTATACGCTGTACATTATATGCCACTGTCCATAGTTGTTCACATAAGATTTCACCCCATATGTATACTTACCATTGCACATAATGTCTACTTGTTGTACACTACCATTGCTTATGAAAGCATCCTACTGTCAATCTGATCATCTCTGACATTGATTATCTCTGTCAATTTTGTCAACTTTATCATAGCCATTTCTTCTTGTGATCTCAGAGTTGAACACCTCCCCAGATCATCATATAAATTTAGTTATTCTATGCAGAGTATAGAAACTGTTCTAAATAAATAGCACCTGAGCTGAAAGTAAACTGAAACTCAATAGGGCTTATGTGGAACATTTGAATGTAGAAAATATTGCTGTTACAGTTCTGAAAAATTTTCATTTGGCTGTACCCCAAGTTCAGAAAATGCCCTCAATGGCATAAAGCACTGCGTCCACTAAAAGGTCACAGAACTTAGTCCAAATAAATTTGGACTCTCCATGTCAAGTTAAAACAGTCTACCACCTTAAGAATACAAACAGCCCCACAATTAAAAGGACGGATGTAAGTGGTCCATACCTGGCTGCCAGTTTCTTTGCTCATTCATACCTTTTTCTGGTGCTCTTTCTGTAAGAATTTCAAGAGGCGGAACAAGCTTCCTGTAACACAGAATTGGCTGCCACTCGGTATTTCACTAGTACAGGTCTACCATAGAAAATCCCTTCAACATTTGACTCCAGGACAAGACTGAATATATTACTGGGCCAGCTATCATCGATGAGACTCACATCATAGGCTGTAGTAGATCCTCTATTGTAAAGTTCGATGGAGATTGTTCAGTTTTTTTTATTTATGCATTGTACTCAGCAATACTCAGGCAATACACATGCTGAAAAAACTTTCCACGCTGAAAAAAAAAATTCCATGTTGCTGTTAAAAAAAAAATTTCCACGCTGCTGTTAAAAAAGGATTTCCACGCTGCTGTTACAAAAGTTTTTGCAGCCTGCTGCTATATCCAAAAATTCAGAGTTGCTGCTCCTTGTTAGCCACAAAAAAACTTAAGAATATTGCTTTGAAATGAGTAAGTATCCCTTCAATGAAAGTGGCTGTACCCTCTACAAGTACAAGACAGCCCCCTCAAAGATAAATGAGCAGTCATCTTAACCCCACGACTTCCATTACAACTGAAGAAAAAAAAAACCTCACAAAGACAGTTTATGGATTTGTCTCACCAACGAAATTACACCAAGAAAAAAAATTCACCAAAAAAAAATTACTGTCTGCTACCACCAGCGAATAGAGACTCAAAGCTTGGACCCAAAAAAAAATGTGACCAGCGAATTTCCAATAAAATTTACAGCCAGCGAATTTCCAATTAAAAACTTATAGCCAACGAATTTCTCTTCAACGAGACTTCACTCCCAAAGCTGTAAGAATTATGTGTTCTGTGGTGAACTATATTCACAACTCTCAGTCCACGGCATAGTAAAGGAGAAATAAAAGTTATTCTTCAGACGTCCTTCATTATCGAATTCTGAGTGAGATCAGCCAGCTGGTAATTTCCACAAATCGATTTCCAAGCTTGTAATGCCCGTGATTTTATGTTGCCACAGATATGTTGCCGCAAAAAATTGTACGGAGTTCTTCCACTGCTGCCCACGAATTTGTTTGCTGCTGCCTCAGAAAAATTACTCAGAACATCAGTCAGGCTGCGGCTTCTTTTTGCATACCATTCCTTTGATACATGTGGAGTAAATATATACACCTTTTTGGTTATCAAAATCCATAAAATCAGGAATGTATATTTTTGTATTTTAAATCACCCTTTGTAAATCACCTTACCCCATTTAATATATTTTTTATATTAAAAAAAAAACTTTCTATAAAGTCACCCATTAGAGTCACCTTAAGGAATTTTTCATTTTGTTGACTGGGCTGACTTCTTTGACTAATTTAAACTTCAATCAACTAAAGGAACTTTTTCACAACTTAAGGTTTTCTTCAAATAGAACCATATATTATCAACCACCTTTAGCTTCAATGTCCATCTCCTAGGTCTTCAGCATCATTCACTGGGTCTTCAACATCTTCAGCAAGGTGGTGGCATCAATGACATCAAGTCCATGTTGGCATCAATGACAATTTTATCAACAATCTCCCCCTTTGTCATTGATGACAACAACTCATGCTCCCCCTATGAGCATGCTCCCCTTTTGTCTGCATCTCTCCCTTTGTCTTCATCTCTCCCCCTTTGGCATCAATGGCGAAGGGTGTCCACATACCTGTCTCTGAAATCTTTGATCACTGTTGACTTCTCCCCTTGTCAAAATGCACGATCCTAGGACCTGTCTCTATGCCTGGAGTAACCATCCTTTCTCATTTGAGTTCATTCTCCAGCCTCATGAACTGAAGGTGTGCTAAGGTCTTTGAGAGACCTTACACTTGTCTTGCCATATGGCAGCCATCCTCCCTGCTCTGATCAGCTTCTCCTATCTGCAACTGCTCGGTCTTCCTTATCCATACCTGCTTCTTGGCATCTATTCCTTCATTGTCCTTGCTGGTTTTCTTGGCTGAGCTATATGTTAGTCTTCTCATATCATTCCAACAGTTTTGCGCTTTGTGCCCAAATTTGTTGCATGACCAGCACCTAACTGAGCTATTGGAACTTCCAGTACTTCTTTGATCCACTTCATTTCTCCATGCCTGAGCATATCCATGACTGTAGGCATTTGTCTTCTGATCTTCAAATCTTCTTGCTGATATGTATGAAGTACTCCTTCTTGGTTGACTTCTTTGACTGGCACATTCATGGGCTTTGTGTCCAAACCCACTGCAGGAGTAGCATCTCACTGTGCAACATGTGGCAACAACATGTCCGACTTGATTGCATGTCCAACATCTAACTGTGATATTGGGGCTTCCAGCCCTTCTTCTTCCATGGAATCTACAATCCATAGCCTTATGACCAAAGTTAGAACAAGAATAACAATAACCATTGAAACCACTTTCATACATGGGTCTTGGAGCTGTTTCCTTTATGAAGTTTCTTTGATGAACAGACCTAACTCCTTGTTTCATCTTTGAACTTCCAAACTCCTTGTTGTCATGTGCAGGTGATTGGGGAGCAGCTTTGGACGTTGATGGACCTGCTACTGGAGTCTTCAGAGACCAAGTGTCATCTTCAAGTTTTTCTTTGTTCTTCTTGTAACCAAGACCAGTCTTGTCGAGCAGAGATATTTGGAAATCTAAGATCTTGTCTAGGACAATTGAACTATCCTGGAGCATGACCAAGGCTTCATTTTTCTTACCTTTCTTCCTGAGACCAACTAACTCCATTTCCAGCTTCTGGACTGTTTCCTCCTTTTCTTCTAGTTGTCTCTTCAAGATTTCTTTTGTCCTCTTGGCTTCCTCCAGCTAAGTCTTCAAGTCATGATTTACCTCTCTTGCTTCTTCAAGTATTTTTGAATCTTTATCATGGTTCTTTTGTTCTAGGGTTAGATCGATCAAATCAATCTTCAGCTGTTCCTTTTCAACTTCCTTTTCCTTCAGCAATTTTTGCCAACATACTCCTTCATGCTTAAGTTTCTTAAGCAACTCCTTTAGTTCAACATTCTGCTTTTGGAGACTATCCATATAATCAAAGGTTGTTGTCCTAAACGCCTTGTAATCATATTGATTAAGATCAACTTTGTTCAAGAACCAATCAGCTCTGAGATCTATGTGGCATACATAGTTTATAATTCTCTGTTTGGCTTTTAACATTGCTTCATCATCATCTGCAAGAACCTTCTCAATTTCATCACACAAGCTATCATAATCACAAGAGTTCATACCTTTACTGGAGTCCTCTTCCTGTTTATCTTCTTCTTGATTTGGCTCTTCTGGGGGCTTGTTTTCTGATTTCTGATCTGTCTTTTCGGGTTCTGGTCTTGCCTTCTGATACTCACTCTCCAGCTTGAACCATAGGTCTTTTGCTGAAGTGTACTCTCCTACACTTTCCTTCACTGAACTGGGAAGTCCATCCATGAGGAACTTCAAAGCTGTAGTATTGTCCTTCTTCGCTTCCTTCTGTGCAGCTGGTTTTCCTTTCTTGTTTGATGGAGCGGGTGGGCTGATGACAATTTCCCAAATCCCAAACTTCTTCAAATAAGCCTTCATTTTGCTTCTCCAACTGAAATAATCTGCAATATCAAGTACGGGCACGTCATTGCTTGATGACTCTTTCTTTTCCTCCATAGTGTCTAAGGATCTCCTTCAAGCTTGCTAGGCTCGTGATGAAGGCCCGCTCTGATACCAATTGTTGACACTGAGAGGGGGGGTGAATCAGTGTGAAGCCAATTTTAAACTTTTCATAGTTAGCTACCTGTTCATCATTCCATTACTCTACCATAATCATTTCATAAACATCATCATTCACATAGCATTTAACTCATCAACACAGAAGAACACCACACAATATAAATTTGTAATCTTTTTATATTATTTTGGTCCGGCTACAACCGTTAGGAAAAATCAACACCTACTGATATGAAGAGCACCTACTCTTTATCCAGGACCCTGCCTGGTTTTCTTAGACCCTGCTAAGAAGGGTTTGAGGTATCCTAACCTCAAAAGCAAGACAAGCTTGCTTTTACATTAAAACTCACTGTTACATTACTTCATCACTTGTCTCTTCAATCTGCGGCTGGTCAATACTGCTGATTAACACTGCTGCAACATGCCTGCTTCTTCAATACTGCCAAGTATCAAGGACTACTCATCTCTGCTGTTGCAGGTCAGCTGCTCATCAACTTCTGGTTCATTTGCTCACTGCCGCTCATGAATCTCTGGTCAATCTCAGCTTGTTAACCTCTTCTGCTCATCCTCTTCTCTACTCATTATCACTACTGCTAGTCATAGTCTCAATCTCTGCTCAAATATTTATAGTGCATGTCTGCCCAACTAAGACAATCTCAAGCTCTGGAAATATGCTGTGAAAGACTTCAATCTAAGTCAAACTCAGACTGTGTCTTCTTGCTGCTATCATGAAAATTATCACTGTCACTTTTTCCTCAGACCTCCACTCTCAGCAAGCTCATCTTCCTCAAACTTCTAACTTAAACTATCTTCAAAAATAGTAAGTCAAGATGGCCTTTCAAATTTCAGACTGCCATCTTCAAGAGAGACGAAATGCAACTCTATTTTATAGCTTGTGCTGCTACAATTTCACATGGCTGATCAATCTGACACTTCACTGTTTAGAAGACTTCTTCAATTTCGCTGCATTAGAGCATACCCTTGCTTCATAAGGTGATCCACAATATGGCCTTCAGTCAGTCCTTGGCTTTGTTAAATCAACCCTTCAAAATCAGTCTTGAAGATTGCTACCAATCTGTCCAAATGGTTCAAATGTCTGCTCAACAGATAATGTCAAGCTCGGTCATGTTCATCTGGCTGCCTCAGTCATGTTTAGAGTGTACCAATCACAGACTTTTGTATGAATACTATACGCTGTACATTATATGCCACTGTCCATAGTTGTTCACATAAGATTTCACCCCATATGTATACTTACCATTGCACATAATGTCTGCTTGTTGTACACTACCACTGCTTATGAAAGCATCCTACTGTCAATCTGATCATCTCTGACATTGATTATCTCTGTCAATTTTGTCAACTTTATCACAGCCATTTCTTCTTGTGATCTCAGAGTTGAACACCTCCCCAGATCATCATATAAATTTAGTTATTCTATGCAGAGTATAGAAACTGTTGTAAATAAATAGCACCTAAGCTGAAAGTAAACTGAAACTCAATAGGGCTTATGTGGAACATTTGAATGTAGAAAATATTGCTGTTACAGTTCTGAAAAATTTTCATTTGGCTGTACCCCAAGTTCAGAAAATGCCCTCAATGGCATAAAGCACTGCGTCCACTAAAAGGTCACAAAACTTAGTCCAAATAAATTTGGACTCTCCATGTCAAGTTAAAACAGTCTACCGCCTTAAGAATACAAACAACCCCACAATTAAAAGGACGGATGTAAGTGGTCCATACCTGGCTGCCAGTTTCTTTGCTCATTCATACCTTTTTCTGGTGCTCTTTCTGCAAGAATGTCAAGAGGCGGAACAAGCTTCCTGTAACACAGAATTGGCTGCCACTCGGTATTTCACCAGTACAGGTCTACCATAGAAAATCCCTTCAACATTTGACTCCAGGACAAGACTGAATATATCACTGGGCTAGCTATCATCGATGAGACTCACATCATAGGCTGTAGTAGATCCTCTATTGTAAAGTTCGATGGAGATTGTTCATTTTTTTTTTTTATGCATTGTACTCAGCAATACTCAGGCAATACACATGCTGAAAAAACTTTCGACGCTGAAAAAAAAATTTCCATGCTGCTGTTAAAAAAAAAATTTCCATGCTGCTGTTAAAAAAGGATTTCCACGCTGCTGTTACAAAAGTTTTTGCAGCCTGCTGCTATATCCAAAAATTCAGAGTTACTGCTCCTTGTTAGCCACAAAAAAACTTAAGAATATTGCTCTGAAATGAGTAAGTAGCCCTTCAATGAAAGTGGCTGTACCCTCTACAAGTAAAAGACAGCCCCCTCAGAGATAAATGAGCAGTCTTCTTAACCCCACGACTTCCATTACAACTGAAGAACAAAAAAACCTCACAAAGACAGTTTATGGATTTGTCTCACCAACGAAATTACACCAAGAAAAAAAATTCACCAAAAAAAAATTACTGTCTGCTACCACCAGCGAATAGAGACTCAAAGCTTGGACCCAAAAAAAAATGTGACCAGCGAATTTCCAATAAAATTTACAGCCAGCGAATTTCCAATTAAAAACTTATAGCCAGCGAATTTCTCTTCAACGAGACTTCACTCCCAAAGATGTAAGAATTATGTGTTCTGTGGTGAACTATCTTCACAACTCTCAGTCCACGGCATAGTAAAGGAGAAATAAAAGTTATTCTTCAGACGTCCTTCATTATCGAATTCTGAGTGAGATCAGCCAGCTGGTAATTTCCACAAATCGATTTCCAAGCTTGTAATGCCCGTGATTTTATGTTGCCACAGATATGTTGCCGCAAAAAATTGTACGGAGTTCTTCCACTGCTACCCACGAATTTGTTTGCTGCTGCCTCAGAAAAATTACTCAGAACATCAGTCAGGCTGCGGCTTCTTTTTGCATACCATTCCTTTGATACATGTGGAGTAAATATATACACCTTTTTGGTTATCAAAATCCATAAAATCAGGAATGTATATTTTTGTATTTTAAATCACCCTTTGTAAATCACCTTACCCCATTTAATATATTTTTTATATTAAAAAAAAAACTTTCTATAAAGTCACCCATTAGAGTCACCTTAAGGAATTTTTCATTCTGTTGACTGGGCTGACTTCTTTGACTAATTTAAACTTCAATCAACTTAAGGAATTTTTTCACAACTTAAGGTTTTCTTCAAATAGAACCATATATTATCAACCACCTTTAGCTTCAATGTCCATCTCCTAGGTCTTCAGCATCATTAGCTGGGTCTTCAACATCTTCAGCAAGGTGGTGGCATCAATGACATCAAGTCTATGTTGGCATCAATGACAATTTTATCAACATAAACCATAAAGTAAAAGTTTTATTATAATAAAACCAATAAAACTATAAAGTAAGTAATTTGTCCAAAAGAACTAAAAGAGTAGTCAACGAATGAGAAAGTGGTCCAAATAAAAAATAAAACTAAAAAGTAATTATGACATAAGACTTTAATAGTTCACAAATCTTTATTAATAAATTATAAATATTTTATTAATAAGATTAACACATAACTAATTAAAGGTAAAAGTCATAAAGTGAAAGTAAAAAAATCCAACATGAGGTAAATAAACCAAAACCATAAGTGGGTCAAGGGTCCTCTAACAAAACATAAGGTAACCATAACAATATATGGTCCTTAATAGACCATTAGGTAAATACACTCCATAAAGTAGGAGACATCATAGTCAAAGGTGCACACAAGTGAGAGTGCTAGGACCAAATAGGAATAGGACCAAGAGCCAACAACCATAAGATCAGGTGAACCGTAAAAGTGGACAATCAACATTTAGGACCAACAACACCAAAGACTTTTCTCTCTCTCTCGATAAATAGTTTTATATATTTTGTCATCACTGTATAAGGGGGAAGATCCAAACGAATGGTACAATCATTTTGTCCTTGACACTGCTCCTAAGGGTTAGGTACTAGGGACATCGTCAAGGGGTGGCCAGTCCCTTGAGAATCAACCTAGCAATAACCGATTAGGAGAGGGGACATCATTATCTTCCGTTCTTAATGAATTGCTTTCAGCCTTAGGTTGAGTTTCAATCTCACATTGAATTAAGTTGATCAATTCCTAGACCCTAACCGGGTCCTCCATTCTCTCACAGAATGGTTCTCAGTACTGAGCTGAGTTTCAGTCTCACACTGAAAGTTGATCAACTACCTGTAGGACCTACTTGGACATCGTGTCCTTGGTCCTATACCAGAATATATCTTTGCCTCTACTTGCAGGCTCTACTTGGACATCACATCCTTAGTCCAAGACCAAAATACTCTAGAGCCATATAGGGGTCCTAGCCACATGCTAGGGGCTTTGCCATGGAATCAACCTGCTTGGTACTAGACCAAGAACCCCAGGAGACTACTGGGGGCCCTAGGGTACCTTCTAGGGTCTTACTCTATCCTGGTCAACTGACTAGGAAACCATTCTCTGAGAATGGGTCTCGCAGCTGCACTAACTTTAACACTCCCTCTCAGTAAGAGGGACATTCTCAGCACATCGATAACATATTGTACCCTTACGTTGTGATTACTCATCTCGATGTCTTTCATCCTGTCATCAAATACAGGGTTTATTGAGAACTTCAAACAAATCTCCATCTTAGCATGAAGCAAGATCTCATAGATCTTATTGGAAGTTATAGTTGACTTCCCTTGATGGCTGAGAATTACTTTCCACAAATCAATTTTCCAAATCCGTTGTTGGACTGACTCCTCATAATAGTAGTAAACTAAATCAGTGACATGGCTCTCACTGGGGCAACGTTGAAGCTTTTCAATAGGCTTCTTAATGAGATCAAACGTAGGCTTCTTGGCCTTCTCCCTCTGCTTCTCTAAGCAAGAAGTCTTATAAGATTCCATCTTTGAGTCACTGGAGGACTGATGGAAGACCACTCTTTCATCTTCAACAACCCCACTTGGTTGGGGACTAGAGAGTGCAGATGTCTCCCTCTTGATCTCTGAATCTTGACTGGGCTATAGAGTTTCAATGGCATGTCCTGGGACCTCCTTCACGAACTCCAATCACAATGGTTGAGTTTATACTTCTACCTTTAGACCATATCAAAACTTTTCCTTCTGAAAAAGTTACAGAGTACCCCTTGTCTTCTAAAACTGTCACTGAAATAACATTCTTCTTTAGACCAGGAACATATAAAATTTCCTCAACATTAATCAACGTACCTGAATCAAGCTGTATCTTGGTTGAACCAACCCCTTTAATGTCAAAGGTACTTCCATCTCCAAGTTCCACTTTCTTGTGGAACTGCTTGACCTTGATAGATGCCAAGGTCTCCTTAAATCCAGTCATATGCTTAGAGGCTCCATTGTCTATCCACCAGGAATCTGAAAAGTTGAAGGTGGGACTTGAAAGTGTTGAGGCCAAGTAATATTCTTTTCCTTGACCTGTATTCTTGGTTTCAATCTTAGACCTCTTTTGTTGAGGTTGCTCTTCTTCTGTAGCAATTGAAACATGGTGTTTCTTTCTATGCCAATTTTTGTTAGATGGTTTTCTACACTCCCATGCATAATGACCAGGCTTACCACAATTATAACACTTAAATCTTGATTTAAAGAAATGCATACCTCGAGGTTCCTTACTATTGTCCTTGTGTGGTGAGGGATTCTTTCCTTTCTTTGTTTTGACAAATAGAGCTGGATTATTTTCTGGCGGGGGCACGGATTTGCTTTGGATCCTGCTTTCTTCATTTAAGCAATCATGCCACAACCTTTCAAAGTTGGGTTGATCCCCTCATCCATTTACTGAAGCCAAGAATGTCTCCCACGTTGTAGGGAGGCCATCGAACACTGTCTGCATAAGATCATTGTCTTCTACCTTATCTCCAATGGCCAAGAGTTGGTCTCTTATTTGAGCGATCCTAGAGAACAAAGTAGCAACCTTCTCGTCTTTCTCCATTCTAACTGATCTGAGTTGTTTCTTCAAGACTCTTCTCTGAGTAGGAGCTTTCTTCTCCTAGAGGTTAGCTAGAGCATCGAAGCATTCTTTGGTCGTCCTTAACGGAGCTAACACAGCCATTAGGTTATCTTTAACTGAGTCAAAGATAACTCGCTTTGCCTTGGCTTGCTTCTTTTTGAATGCTGCTCTGCCTTGGGCTGTAGTAGGTTCTTCAACAACTCTAGTAACCAAATCATCTAGATCACTTTCTTCTAGGATATTTAGAACCCTAGACTTCCATGCATTGAAGTTGGAGGCTCCCTCAAGCCTATCTTCTGATTTTACTGAAGGAGTAGACATCTTAACCTTTACTTGTCAACTTGAAAAGTAAGCTTCTGTGAAGTATAGACCTTGTCTTAGGATCGTTGTAGTTTCTGTTAGCTGCAAAACAGAGTTAGCTACACCCTAAGCTTTGATACCATTTTGAATTTTGTAGGTTAGATGAGTGTTAATACAAGTACTAAACTTCAATACATGAACATATAAAAAATGAGGTAAAATTTAAACTACAATGAAACATAACAACATAACTTTCATTTCTTTCAACTTAACACTCTGCTGGTCACTGCATTAACTTGAACACTCTGCTGGTCATTGCGTTAAAGCTGATCATTGAAATGTTTCATCAAATGTCATGTACAAAAAAATAATAAATAACATGTGCAGTAAACTAAATCTCAAATAAACTACAGAAGATAAAGAATCATAACCATTCGTTGGATCCGCCTTATACTCAGTTAGTTTTGAGTTTGATCTTGTCACTGAAAGGACAAGTCAAACTGGTTAAACCATATACATACCTTGAGAGAGAGGGTTTAGGTAGGACTAAATAGATCTCAGGTGCTTCAATAAATAAAAAATGCAAGTGACCATGGGTAAGGAAAAACACATAAGTGTTGCAAAACCAGTAAGTAATTACCCACCTATAATAACTCACACAGAGTTCAATCCCAGAGACGTGTCTAGAGATAAGACCGTAAGCAATCACCTACAACACTCACACATAGATCAAATGCAGCAGAGGGAAGTCAATCCCGTAAACAAACATGCTGAGGAAGAATCGTTGTAGAGGGAAATCGCAAACACACTGAGATAAGACTTAGTTTCGCAAATGGCAGAGATCGAGAATTCAGAAATTGTAGAGATCGAGAATTCATAAATTGCAGAGAGAGATTAGGTAGATCCAGTGAGAAATATCGGTGAGGAGTCACAACAAACAAAAATAGCAGAATAACCAAATTGCAGAGACTCTCACTCAGAGAAACCTCAGAAGCTCATGAGAGGAAAAGAATGCAGACAACCCGTGAGAGAAAAATAATAAACCCGCAGACACAGTGCAGACAGTCCATAAATCCAGAGGTAAAATGTGCAAGGCCGTGAGGGAAAATCACTGAAGGTCACCACAACCCTCAAAATCGCAAAGGCAAAAAATACTTCAAAAATCGCAGAGCCCGTGAGGGAAAAATCCTTCAAAATCTTCAAAATCGCAGAGATCACCATAAACATCCACATGAGGAAAAATCACGGAGATGGATGATGCGTAAAGGTAAGCTCTTTCATTTATATATAGGTTAGGGACAAAAAGATAAAATTAAAAAAATATGTGGACCAAAAGTAAATGGTTAAGAAGAGTCCAAACGTTTTGTTATTATAATAAAACAATAAACCATAAAAGTATTATTATAATAAAACAATAAACCATAAAGCAAAAGTTTTATTATAATAAAACCAATAAAACTATAAAGTAATTTGTCCAAAAGAACTAAAAGAGTAGTCAAAGATTTAGAATAACTTAGGAACGAGAAAGTGGTCCAAATAAAAAGTAAAACTAAAAAGTAATTATGACATAAGACTTTAATAGTTCACAAATCTTTATTAATAAATTATAAAGATTTTATTAATAAGATTAACACATAACTAATTAAAGGTAAAAGTCATAAAGTGAAAGTAAAAAAATCTAACATGAGGTAAATAAACCAAAACCATAAGTGGGTCAAGGGTCCTTTAACAAAACATAAGGTAACCATAACAATATATGGTCCTTAATAAACCATTAGGTAAATACACTCCATAAAGTAGGAGACATCATAGTCAAAGGTGCACACAAGTGAGAGTGCTAGGACCAAATAGGAATAGGACCAAGAGCCAACAACCATAAGATCAGGTGAACCATAAAAGTGGACAATCAACATTTAGGACCAACAACACCAAAGACTTTTCTCTCTCTCAAGATACATAGTTTTATATATTTTGTCATCAATGTATAAGGGGGAATATCCAAACGAATGGTACAATCATTTTGTCCTTGACACTGCTCCTAAGGGTTAGGTACTAGGGACATCGTCAAGGGGTGGCCAATCCCTTGAGAATCAACCTAGCAATAACTGATTAGGAGAGGGGACATCATTATTTTCCATTCTTAATGAATGGCTTTCAGCCTTAGGCTGAGTTTCAATCTCACACTGAATCAAGTTGATCAATTCCTAGACCCTAACCGGGTCCTCCATTCTCTCGCAGAAAGGTTCTCAGTACTAAGTTGAGTTTTAGTCTCACACGGAAAGTTGATCAACCACCTGCAGGACCTACTTGGACATCGTGTCCCTGGTCCTATACCAGAATATATCTCTACCTCTACCTGCAGGCTCTACTTGGACATCACATCCTTAGTCCCAGACCAAAATACCCTAGAGGCATATAGGGGCCCCAGCCACATGCTAGGGGCTTTGCCATGGCATCAACCTGCTTGGTCCTAGACCAAGAACCCCAGGAGATTACTGGGGGCCCTAGGGCACCTTCTAAGGTCTTACTCTGTCCTAGTCAACTGACTAGGAAACCATTCTCTGAGAATGGTTTCCTAGTCAGGTCTCGCAGCTGCACTAACTTTAACAATATTGAATATAGATCTGAATTTGTTTTAGGATCTTGAGACCATTCGAAAGGGTGTAAATACTTTAGCACTTTTCCAGTTATACCAACAAGATTGGTATGGGCATGATGCTACTTAGAAGAGAGCTGAATAGGATGGGGAGTGCTAACATTTTGGTTGGATGTGCAAATATTTAAGAATATTAGGCCTTATATGGCTCTCGCCGATGTTAGCAACACTTGTCAACTCAATAAAACCCTTCAACACAAATTTACAAATTTGCAAGATCCAAATTGAATAGAGGGTTGAGTTAGCTCAGATCTGTAAATAAACTGCTTCAAAATGATCACAAAGAAGGAAAGAAGAGAGAATGTTAGGGCTTTAAGATGAAGATCCTCCTCACACATAAACGGTAGTTTACCAATTTATTAAACACAAAATTTTAACAATTTGAAAATTTTGGTTAGGGCTTTGAAAGGCATCCACAATACCAAAACATAAAACCCTTGATTAAAAAATCGCTATCCATTCCAAGTGAAAAAGTGATCAAGAAGGGAGGCCGAATGGGCTTAGTAGCACCAGCGATTTGCTTTGAAATAATCATGAAAGGAAAGATTTGATAGTGTTAGGCCATACAATATAGAGCATGAGGCCATCATGTGGAACCACATTCACATCATATGGGTAGCCCAAGAGCAGCAAAGATGGACTCCCATCCTTTTGGAATTTTGCAAAAATAGGTCTGTAGGGGTGCCCCACAAAGTGTGTCACAACAGATACTGCTTAATACATTTCTACTGCTTAATCCTAGAATGGCCACCCCACGCGTACCCATTTATTGTGTCTGAAAGAAGGTAAACAATACACAGTAATGCAATACGAAGTGGATTTGAATTTAATGTTGCTGTTGGCAATGCACTTGTAGATATGTATGCCAAATGTAGGAATGATAATGTTGCCCTCAAATTATTTGAAAGAATGGCCAAACAAAATGTTGTATCCTGGAGTGCAATAAATGTTTTCTTATTCTGACACTGACCACCTCCAAGAAGCCTTTTCATTCTTAAGTGAAATGCAAGTCCATGTAATAAAATAAAATTCAATCACCATGAATCACAATGGTTAGTGTTCTGTTTGCATGTACTTATTTATTGGTTTCAGAATAATGTAAGCAGTACCACGGTTAATCAGTAAGAAGTAGAGCTAATCTGATGTTATTATTGGCAATGTGCTTGGAGACATGTATGCTGAATGTGAGACATCTAATATTTCCCACAAACTGTTGGAAAGAATGCCTAACCAGATGTTGTGTCATGAAATGCAAGTAGTTTTGAATCTGATGGTATTGTTAGTAGTGTCCTCGATGGTTTGTATTCAGCATGTTTGTGCCCACTAGCTTTGAGAAGTCCCTATTATAAAATTGAACTCAATCACCATAGTTTGTATTCAACCTATTTGTGCCCACCACTTATTGCTTTTGGAACAATGTAAGCAGATTCATGGTTAATACATAAGTAGTGTATGTGAATCAGTGAGAATTACATTTAAATATGATGTAGAAGTAGATTTGAATGTGTTATTGTTGGTGGTGCATTTGATATGATGTTGTGTCATAGAAAGCAATTATTTTTTCTTATTCCAGAAAGGTCAGTTCAATGAAGCCTTGGTGTTCTTCAATGAAATGCAACTCTTGTTTCTAAAACCCAGTTCAAGTCTAGTTAGTGTTCTGCTTGCTTGTACCCATTTATTGGCTCTACAACGAGGTAAAATGATCAATGGCTAACTGCCAGGAAGCAGATTTGAACAAGATATGTGATGGATTGTAATCATTTTTGCTTAATCCCAGAATGGCCATTGCCATGAAGTGTTGGCATTCTTTATTGAAATACAAGGCCTAGATATAAAACCCAACTCAATGACCATAGTTAGTGTTCTTCCCGTTTGTCCATTTATTGGCTTTGGGACAGAGTAAGCATATCCATGGTTGGTTAATAGGAAATACATTTGAATTTGATGTATTACCAGCAATGTGCTGCTTAATCAATAAAAAATACATTTGAATCTGATGTTGTTGCTAGCAATGTGCCCATGTATTACCTCGGAAGCTAGGTTAGCAGATCCAACAAGTAATCCTTGTAATTATTCTTTCAGTGTTAATGAGAAGTTATGTGATTGCTGCTACAGATTTCTAACTTGCCAGATTGATTTGAAATTCTTGTCTACAGTGTCTAGACTTTACACTCCTAATCTATACTCCTATTCTTCAAGTTTTCAAAAAACTGAAATTTTGATTGGTGTTTTTTAATGTTCAGATTCAGCTGTAGGTTAAAAACTGTGAGGGTAGATCTGATATCATGAATTAGAAAATTTAACAGTTCCAACTGCTGAAGTGATCATCTTCCTCCTTGATCCTGGACAACAATCATTTTGCATGGTCAACTAAGAAGCTTGGGGTAAATAATTTCACATTGAGGAGTTGAGCTTACCTCCATCTTGTCAATCCTAACAACATGATATTAACACCCAAAGCTCTTCATATAAAGCTCAAAGTGGTTCAAACCTAAAAGATTTAAATTCATGGCTTTAGATGTCAAGTGCTTGCTCCCTTCCCACCGCATGACATTATTGGGCCTGTGTGTTTTTTAGCTTCAAATCACATGCTATTTGATTCCGACTCCCTCAAAGCTTTCAGGCAGGGGCTTTGGATGAGTATGTCTTTGCAGGCCTTTTGAACTTCAAGTGAGGGGTGTTGGTTTTGACTCTCGAGTGATTTTCAGCATGCGAGGGACTTTTGGGCTTCACAGTACTGTTGAGTTTGAATCATTTTGATCCATCTTAATGGCTTTAGACGAGCTTCATACAAAAGAACTGGGTGCTATTTTAAAACTTGTGGGTTTGAAAGGATCTTTTGAGCTTCAAAGTGTGTTTCCCATTGTTCCACGGGGACACGCCTCCTAGGGTCGGGGGCTCGCCCCCTACGCTTCCCACGCCCCGGGGGCTGGGGGGCTCCATGGGAAACGTTTCCTAGCGCCCCCCTTTTTGCGAAACTTGGGGAAACATGGGTCTAGGAGTTTCTTGGATTGGGGGGCTCCCACACGCCCCCTCCTGAAAATGGGGGGCTCCGACAAGCCCCCACTGCCCTCGATTTTAAAAAAAATTTACTTAAAAAAGAAATGGTTCATCTTAAATTTTAGGCTTTTACACTAAATGGTCATTTTAAAATGAAATAGAAACAAACATCAATATGATATGCTTGGCTATAACGATTACATTAAATTACACTTAATTCTTTGGGAACATAAGCATGCTAGTATGCAAATGGTGATGGGATGAGGAATTGATATGTTTATATGTTGGGGTTCATATTTTTATTTTTTATAGTTTTAGAGACCGACCCCCCTCTATGTTAGGGACCCTGACACCTCCCCACCCCTCCGTCCCCCAAAATACCCCAAAATTTTGGGGTGTCTCTACACGTCCCCAATGTGCGTTTCCCCGTTCCCACGGCCCCCCGTCCCGGAAACTTGGTGGAACACTGGTGTTTCCTAGCTCGAATGACAAAGGATTTCATTTTCTGCATTTAAGGCTTGGTATGGGCTTCACATTAAGAAATTTATGGGTCAATGTGAGATGTGGGCTAAACGCCTATTTGAGATTTACAAAGAAAGCTACTGAGTTTGAGTGCTTCCAGCTTTCTGCTGAAGGGCCTGCCTGCACACTGTTAAGCAAGCAGAACCACTTCCAAACCTGCATTAGACTCTTAGCTAGATAAGCAATCTTTCTGACAATCGTCCACACACTAATGGGTTTGACTATGCTGATAAGAAACGGGATGAATGGATATCCAAGTTATACAAAGGAATAAGGTTAAAAGACCAAATACACATATCCCCCCAATGCCTACCCTATGAAAATATTCTTATCAAGTATAAGATAACCCATAACAGTGTGCAACATCAATGAACCAATACCACCATGGACAAATTAATGGGTTCTTACCATTTACCTACATGTTTTTAATCCCTTTGTTGTATCCTTTTGGGGAGGGTGATTTGGAGAGTGCACTGGATGACAAGAATCACTATGAGCGTTGCCATAAACAGTTAAACTTTGATGATCAAAATTTCTGAAGTGGCCAATTCATGTATAAAAAATATGTCAATAGAGGTGGGTTTGTTGCAGTGTAGCCTCCCACTAACATATTGCTAGATACTGGTTGCATTTGAGCCAGGAGGTTCCCCACCTCAAAATCAAATTGTTAACTTGTAAGAGGCAATTATATTGGATCAGGGGCCCCGATAAATGAAAACTTATATACATAGAAGTGCATTAGGTCTGGCAAATCAATATGGTTTGAATGCACAGTTAAAAACTATCTGGGTTGTAAAACCATAGGTTTTTATTGATTTTCCTCTGAAATATACCCATATGCATTTTCACTATTTATATGCACAATAAAAGACACCCTAAAAGATAAAGACAAACAGAAATAGCCCAGATCTTACCGTTGAGTGAAGTCACTTAGTCTCTTTGACCATGAACCAAACGAGGGACCCGTCGAAGCCAGGGAATGGGAATTGGGAAGTATCATAAGTGAGGGCATTAAAGAAATACTGGGCTCTCTCTAGAAGATTGAAGATGATGCTATCCTCCTGTCTAATGAGGGGTTCCTTGATAATATCCAAAGTCGGAGTATCACTGCTATCCAACTGCTCACCTTCCTCTCTTCTGCAAATATATGCAAATGAAGCAACAATTTCACTTAAAAAGATGGCAGCTAAGCCTCTTTAAAGAATTGGTTTCTCTTCATCAACTTTTTTTTCCATCATTACTGATGTTGTCCAACGTCATATGGAAGAGAAATAAGCATATACGCTAAGACTTTTCAGGTTTGTTATATGCCTTGAAAAGTGTGCCTTGAGGGATGTAGCATTGTGGTATTGAAGTACACTCATATGGTATTTACTATTTATTCTCTTGGATTGCAGGGTGAAATTGGGAAGGGAAGTGCAATATTACCATTATAATTTAATATTTCAGACAAGTCCCAAGGCTGAAAGTTTGCAGGGATTAGATCCAGGTAAGCTCATGTAAATGAGATTAAACTTTTGAATTGCATTAATTGCCTGATTTTCAAATTTTCTACCATATAGCTTGTAGGTTAAAAAACCTTAATAGAGAACAGCTAAACCTAGCCACTGACATGGCCAAAAGTATGGAAGAACAAAATTGAATCACTTTAGCCTCAATGGTTTACTTTATTTTCGAGTAGATATATTTCAAATTCTGTATTGAATTTTATTGGACATGGTCAACAAGTGCTAAAATAAGACTATTAGGACCAAATATAGGGGATGATGTTTGGATTTGACTCATCCTTTTCTCCGTAGTGCATTCATTGAATTTGGATGATTGAAGTGATTTTCTGCCTCTCTTTCTTGCTTGAAACTGTACTTGTTACTATGACAGAAGAACATACTGCTTTCTCTGATGAGACACAATTTGATTGCTCTTTATTATCATTTTGATGATATGAAATGCAATGGACATTGCTTTAGGGATGGCAAGATTGTCTTTGTTTACAACGAGATTTCAAGTGTCAACATGATAGTGAGAAGAATCACTTACCAATCAGTTCTTGAAACAGTTGTGTATGGTTTCCTAGCTAACTCCTTATAGCACTAGAGCATGTATTAACTGCCTATAATAATTTCCCAGCACGAGAATACTCTTCAATTCAAACATAAATACTTGAGAAGAAAAAATGGTTGAGAAACCAGGGTTATTGATTTAGATTGCAGTTACATGGTTGGTCTTCTAGGGGCAGGCCTTTTATTTGAACCCTAATGACAGGAAATGTATTGGCCCACAAAAGGATTGCTGAGGGTTTCAAATGTTTTCTTGGCAGGACGTGTTTCATAAATTTTTGGTTATAAACAGTGTTAATTTATTGCGCCGAGAGGCGCTCTATAGCCCAGTATAGGGGAGATCTTGTAACGTGATGTAACGTTAATAACGTTTGTAACATGTCGGCAAAAAATAATAGTGATAGTGAATATTATGGGAGAGATCTTGTAACGTGATGTAAAGTTAGTAAAGTTGGTAACATGTCGGCAAAAAATAATAGTGAGTAAGGTTATTTTTATTAATAAAAAATAAATTTTCTAATAGGCCAAAATAAATGTCAGCCACAAAAACAATGGAGATGTTGTAATCTTCCTACCTAACAAAACAATAAAAAAGTAAAAATTTAATTATCCGTAAAAAAAACATGTGGGTCAAGAAAAAAACATAAAATTGAATTATTCCCAAAAAAATGTTGGCGTTGCACATGGTTTTAAAACCATGTGCAAGGGATTCTAAACAACACGTGGTTTTATTGTACATGGTTTAGGAGGCTTTGCACATGGTTTTATTGTACATGGTTTAGGAGGGCCTTGCAAATGGTTTTAAGACTATGTGGAAGGCCTCCTAAACAACCCATGATTGTAGGAGGGGCTTGCATATGGTTTTAAAACCATGTGTGGGGAAATGATGCAATGTTCGTTCCTAATAAAATAAAAAATAATAAAAAGTATTATATGTTGGCCATAATAATATTAAATATTAATAACAATAAAATTATATGTGGACCTTAAATAAAAAGATGTGTCTTTTGGTTTGAATCAAATCAATGGATACCTAAGAAGAGGTTTGCACCTCGAGAGATTTGATCCATCTCGGCGCTTGATAGAGCTTAGGATTTGGATCTACGCTAGTTAGTATCAAATTGTGCTTCAGTGTACAATCGTCAAATTGGCAATAAATATGACAAAGTAGCATACATTTCCCAATGTTAAAGTTTACAAGCAAAATTAAGATGTCCAAGTGGTAATTCATGTAGCCCACAAGTGTGGTCTAAAGGCAAGCATCAAGGTGATCAGGTTTGTATTAACATGGAGACGTGGGTTGAAAACCCTTTCTGGGTGTTGTTGTAAATAATAATATGTCCTTGTAATATAAGGACTCTACAAAATAAAAAATATAAAGCATGTTGTTTATCCATTTTCCATGTAAAATTGATTTCAAATGCCTTGGGTGAAAGACTGGAAATTTTCATGCCAATATATTTAGCAAGTATTGGAAAATGCTGCTTCAAGTGTTTTGACTTTCTTGTTAATTTTTGTTTTTCCTATTCACTTGTTCAGTATTAGAAAGTAGAGAGCAGGTTGCATGAGTTTTCTGAATCTTGGCTTTACTTTTGTTGGACTGCTAGTTAGTGCACACGTTGTATGAACTCACTTCAATCATCAATGTATCTTATGTTTATTTCAGATTCGAATCTAAGTTGCAAGATTGAATCAATTATACGTATATTGTGTGGACTCTCCAAACTATTTCTGTTTATTTAATTATGAATTTTAGGACTCGTCTCTTTGTTGTACACTGCATAGCTGCAATGTTGTTGGGGTTATTTATTGGGATGTGATCATATATTCTTATGTGTAGCATTAACTAGTTTGTCTAGAGTGAAACTTTAATAGGACTTTCAACTGCCTGGGATATCCCCATTTGATCCTAATGTTTTTCAGTATGGGATGCTATATCCCAATGCTTGCTTTTCATTGCAGATAGAGAAAATGGATAGTCTCTTTGAAAGCACAGTTCTCTCCTTTAGCTGAGTCTGGGCGTTTGCTGAGAAAATGTGGTAAATGCAGTCTCTATATGAAATATGTTTCCATCCAGCCCTTGCGCTTGTACTGTCCCTGCGATGAGGTCTATGGTGTTCCTCAAAATGGCAACATCAAGGTGAGAATCTGTATATGCGATCCATTCAAGTTCCAAGCAAGCACAGGTCTCTAAATAAAACTTGTCTGACTAAACTCTAAATCATTTTCAAATATGCAATTTAAATTATCTGTATGTGATTCAATGGTAATGCTTTGCAGCTATACAAATATTTGACATGCCCTCTGGATAACTTTGAGCTGCTATTGTTTCCTTTATCGGGACCTGATGGAAAATCATATTCTCTTTGTCCATACTGCTACAACGATCCTCCGTTTGAAGGAATAGAGACTCTTTTTGGTGGCCTCTCTATGGGAAAGACAAATAAAAGTGGGGGCATGCCTTGCAGTCTCTTTCCACACCCTACATGTCGGCTTTTCATGATTAAACAGGGCGTTTGTGGTTGTCCAGAGTGTAACGGGACATTACTTCTTGATCCTACCAGTTCTCCAAAGAGGAGGCTAGATTGTAATAAGTGCAATTGGCTTGTTTACCTTCCTCTAAATTGTCATGGTATTTTTACTACTGATGAACATTGTAATGAGTGTGGCTCAACCATTCTTGATGTAGACTTCAATAAAAATGACACTCCACTTAAAGATGGGGCTACTTTACACAAAGCATGCATCCTGTGTGATGAGTTGATGACAGCCAGAGTGTATTGGGACATTACTTCTTGATCCTACCAGTTCTCCAAACTGGAGGCTAGATTGTAATAAGTGCAATTGGCTTGTTTACCTTCCTCTAAATTGTCATAGTATTGTTACTATTGATGAACATTGTAACGAGTGTGGATCAACCATTCTTGAAGTAGACTTCAATAAAAATGACACTCCACTTAAAGATGGGGCTACTTTACACAAATCATGCATCATGTGTGATGAGTTGATGCACTCCATGGTTGAGGTGAAGCACGGTAAGTCATTTTTCAAGAGAAGAGGCAAGGTAGAGGAAGGAGTGGTGGCCGCGGAAGAGGGCACGGCCATGGTAAAAATGAAGATCCTAGGATGAGTTTTCGAGGCTTTCAAGTAGGTTATTAATTCCAATTGATTCTAGCATACTTGGCCTGGCCAAAATATTCATATCAAGATACATTCTTTGGTGGTTCTTTGATTATTTGTCCTATATTTGAGTAACTTGTTTAATTTTTTAACTTGGTCAGAATTGATGAAATGTGGCAGCAAGGGATCCTTTAACTTGGCATTTGTAAGACTAGTTTTCCCTTTCCTCCTAATGGAAATATATCATGGTGTATATAAGCTGTTCGGAGTTTTCAGTTTTACACTGGACATTGATAGTTTGTATGTTTTGTCTAATGATGAAGATAATGTCCGTCGGGCTTAACTTTCCTTTTGTGTTGCTGAATAGCAAATGTTCTGTTCTCTGACTGATATAATAAAGGGTTATGCGATCAGAACAAATTGTCATTGAAGTTTGATGCTTATTCTTGTTAGAGATGTCCGTGTTGCTTTACTTTCTATTTACACTTGTTTATGTGTACAGTGTATATTAGTTGGATATATAATGTCTCATCCATCTTAAACCTGGATCTATCGAGCAATGGGAGGAATGAAATCACTCAACTTGTAAAAGTCTTTTGTGCTGAAAAGCCTAAGATAAAAATTTTACAACTCAAAATTTTTATCCTTCACGGAGCTTGATAGAACTGGGTTTAAGATGGATCTATACTGTTTTTTAGTTTGTGTAAAATTTAAAATGGAGTTGGCATATGTTATCAAATAGCTTTATTATTCTTTGTTTGTTTGTCACATTACATTATGTACATGACAACATCTCTCCCATACTTGTATATTACACAATCTGATTGTTGGATACATGATGCTTTTTGATATCTATTTAATGAGTTAGGTTGATGTAACTCAGGTTATGTAACATGAAAGGACCATCTTTAACCTCCCTTTGTTTAGAGGGAGGGACTTTGAAACTATGTTTTGTGTCTAACCTCCCTTTGTTTAGAGGGTGGGACTTTGAAACTATGTTTTGTGTACAATGAGAACAACCATGTATACCAAAAGGTTACATATAGAGAAGAGGGAGGGACTACAAACAAAACTATGTTTTATGTACAATGAGAATAACTTGGTGTAACAAAAGGTTACGTAAAAAGAAGAGTGACTATGAAACTATGTTGTACAATGAAAACATTCTGGTAACAAATGCATACATGCAGTCACTTCTCTGATTTAACGTAGTCCTTTATCCTATGGTGCACACTTGCTGGGATTTGAATTGGGTCATCATTGTGGAAAGTTCCTTCACTGATCCCTAGATAACTCCTATGCTTTTTATTTAATGTTATCTACAGTTGGATGAAAATGTATCCAGTAGACATGGTCTAGCAGTAAAGGCAAGCATGTTACAAGTGGACAAGGCCAAGTGCAACTATTCGGTGGCTTTTGATGACATCAATGCCTCTCAAATGTAGTTGGGTCACTTTTGACGACATCAATGCCACTCAAATGTAGCTGCTTAGCCAAAGATAATCCAAGTTTAACACTACATAATAGTTGGATAACAATTAGGTGCACACAACAGGGAAGTTTGTTGCTTGATTAGGAGTACTTGTAGAATGAGTGCTAAGCCATAAGAGCATGGGATCATGTAACATAGACCTTGGAGGTTGGATATTGACTTGAGGACACTTGGGTTGAGGAGCATACTTTATGGAGGTTAGTTGCGGACTTAGACACATGTTGAGGAGAAGCATTGGAGCAAGTAACTAACTTGGCACACATGTTGAGGAGCAATGGACACAAGAGGACATGTGGCAATACCTAGGGTTTGTGATGTAAAGCCTAAAGGAGACATGAAGATGAATGCTAAAGATAGGGAAGAACTTGGGTCTTAGCACTTGTATGATGCAAGCGGAGAAGATCCAAAATTTGCATGATGTAAACCCTAGAGCAAGAACACATAATGCTATAGGAGTAGAGGAGTCTCGGAGCTTGGTGTGATGCTTAGCTTGAACAAGATTTGGAGCTTATGTTGATGTGTTCTTGATATATCATTGAAATATTGTCTTGGGGTTGGGGTGTTTGTTTGAAGCAAAGGAAGAAGACCTAGGGTTTTTTGGGACGTAAACCCTATGATGGACAAGACACTTGGAAGGATAACACTAGGGTTTCTTTTGGAGCCTTTGTATTGGTGTGATGCAAGAAGGCCTGGGGGTTGAGTAATGTAAACCACAGAGTAAGGCGAGTGCTAAAAGAGCCATGACTTAGATCTAAATACCTATAAGGGGCATGATGAAGCTAAGTACATACAAGCAAAACACGACTCTGATCTAAATGCTACATGTTTGTAGTCTAGCTTCTTGAAGTATTGCTTGGTACCTTCAACCATACTTCTTCTAGTAGGCCTTCGACTTTGGAAATCTCGGAAATATGCACTTTAATGCACTTCACAAACTTGACTACATTTACTTGAGCTTCCTCTAAGATCTCCCGTTGCTGTAACACAAGAGTTGCAACTTTTATTTGTTGTAACTCTTGTTACTGCAAATCTCGTTGCTGTAACACAAGAGCTGCCAATCCCATTTGTTGTAACTCTCTTTGTTGTAACATCGACATTTTACAGGTTGACTGACGTTCATTCCACGATGCATGGACATTACGTCCACTTTTTTTTGGTTCAAGCCATTTATAAATGTGGCTTATAAGACATCTAACCGACGTTCATTCCACATTTGCAACGTATAATCGACGTGGGTTGAATGTCGGTAGCATAAACATCGATTCTTTACATGTTAATCGACGTTCATTTCACGATGCTTAGACGTTATGTCCAAGGTTTTTTTTGTTCAAGCCATTTATAGACATGGCTTATCGGACGTTTGATCGAAATTTTTTCCACGTTTGCAACGTAGTTTATCAGATGTTTGATCGATCGTAGTTCCATGTATGCAACGTAGCTTGTTGAACGTTGGACCAATGTTAATTCCACATTTGAAAGGTAGCTTATTGGACATTTGATCGACGATTATTCCATCTTTGAAATGTAGCTTTTTGGATGTTTGACTAACATTAAGGAGCATCACGTTTTGGATGTTTAAACAACGTTCAAGAGATGTTACCGCCACGTTTTTGGTGGAATGAAAATGGAAAAAAATCATCTTGTATCCGACGTTTATTCGATGTTGCTTAAGAAATGTTAAACTATGGACGTTTGACTAATGATTAAAGCCACATTATTTTGATGAAAAAAACCGTCGAACAAGCGTGGAATGAGACGTTTAAATCTAGTAGTGTCGAAAAGTCACATTTATGTTTTAGACAAAAAATGAGTTAATGATTTATTTTCTTCATGTTCTAAATGGCACATGATTTGTTATGTAACACACAATGGGTTTGTTACCACCCAATTTGCACACGATGATCAGTAGACAAAAGATATCAAAGAGCTAGGGAACCTCTAGTTCCATGATCTGACTTAAGCAATCTTTTGCTCGTATTTGATTGCACTGAAGAGGCGCATTCTACAGTCCAATAGGGGGAGGTGTAAGTCCTTCTATGCTCATCCTAGAGTTGACACATGTCCTTTATAAAAAATAATAAAATGTTTTTAAAAATAACATGTCGACTCAATTTAGATTTAAAATATTTTTTAGAACCACATATAAGATTACAAATTAAAACCATAAGCGTTTCGTTCACATTTTCTCAACATTTCCACTCTAAAAAGGGGGTTTTGTAGTTAGAGAGATTTGATCCCTTTCGACACTTGGTGGATCCTTTTTAAGATGGATATATGCTGGTCTTATACATCTGTTTTGTGCATGGTCAAAAGATGATTGCAAAATGAGTCACTTGTATTATTATTGCTCTGGAGTTGGGCACTCATGGAGACTTGGGCGCTCCTCCCAAGGAGGGCACACCCCCTGAAGGTTGGGGCTCTCCTCCCAAGGAGAGTGCAACCCTTGATAACAATCCAAGGAGGGGTGGACGCACCTCCTTAGTGAGCTCCTTGAGCCTTGTGCTCATCCTAGGAGCAAGTACCAATAAGACTCGAGCATGAAGGAAGCATAACAAAATGGTGCAAACTTCAATGAATTAATTAGGGTTTTAGCTAGCTAGTTGTTAGGGTTATCTTGACATATTTCGACCATTGTACTTGCATCTTTCTATATAAAGCTTCTTATTATCCTAAGTAAAGCTAATGGTCATTTTTCTTAGCTCATATGTATATCCATTGTTCTTTTCACATTTATGTTTCTTGTATTCTATGTTGTGCTTCTGCATATTTGCCCTTTGTGACGGATCAAATGGTAGCAAAGCTTAGATATGAGATGCTTTTGCTACACACAGTCACCGATCTTCAGAGTGGTAACTCATCAAGGAGGTGCTAGGGGTGGATCCATACTCCTTCCCTCAGGGTATGAGCTAGGGTTGCAAAAAACTCCACTGCCAAGGTTTTCTCAAAGAGGAGGTATGGGTTCAATTGACCCTCCATATCCTTAGCAGTAGCATGCTTGGATATGCTCAAACCTCCAATGCTAGCAAAACTTATTTTTTGCAGAAGAGGTGCTAGGGACCATCTCTCCCTCCCTCCTCCACCCTATTGCTTCACATAGAGGCGCTTGGAGCCCTACGCTCTCCCTCTCTTTTTCAACTGCAGTGCTAGATTTTTCCAAGGCCTAGACAAGCGGTGCTAGGGATCTCTCTTCCTCCCCCCCCCTCCTTAGCTACTTGAGTCCCATGGCTTGCAGAGAGGCGCTAGGGGTCTGAAGCCCTCTCTCCCCTCTTCATAGTTATCCCTTAAGGTGTTTTTGTGCTTTAACATTGTCTATGGATCTAGTTCTCTGATATATGAAGATCATGCCTCCACACAAAGAACCTTCTCCATAGGAGTATGATTCAGTGCAATCCTCTCCTATTCAAGATCTAGCTCTTGCCCTACATGAGCTCATCAAATTGCAACATACAACTCTTGCACACCTTTAGTTGCCCAAGTTCTCCAAGTAGGTCAATGGGGAGGTTGTGGATTCTTGATTCCGTAGTCTCTCTACCTTTTTCAAGACTAGCCCATATATGCCCAAAGTCGAGAAACTTCAGATTATAGTCTACAACTAGAGGGTGTTGCTCAATATTGGTATGACACACGTGGAATCCACATCTCCGACGATAGATTTGGGAGAACACTTTAATCCTCCTTTCAATTCATGGGATGCCTTGTGTGAGGCTCTTAGGTAGCTCTTATGCCCTCCTGATTATGAGCAACAAATTCTTGCTCGATGGTTACAACCCTAACAACTCCAATGACAATTAGTATAGAGCTATATTGATCTCTTCACCAAGCTTCACATCTAGCTATTGATTTAGGAGCTGAAAGAGGTATTAATTGTTAAATTCAATTATGGTCTTTTATTAATATTGCGTAGGGAAGTCGTTGATATTCTAGATAAGGATTTCCTCTGAGCTTTGGCTCTGAACTGTAAGCTTGCTCCCTGCCTTGCTCTCCATTGTCTAGACTAGGTCTATCCTCAATCCCTTCCTCTCTTGGTTCTTCGTCTCCCAACTCTAAGTCTAGCAAATGGCGCTCTTTTCATAAATCCTATTAAGTTAGCATTTTGTAGCTCATAGGTACTCTTGCATATGCTGCCTAGCTAGGTGTAGGGGTTTGAGATGATGTAGTCTCATGTGAAGACATAAAGTTGCTTTATTATGTGCATTTATTTACTTTATAATCTCCATAAATTACATCTCACTTTTAAATTAAAAAGTCATAAATCGAATTTTACATATTTGGGGTTGAATGTGACTTTTCAAAAAGTTGAGATTTAATGTAGTCATGACTTAGGAGTTTTAAGTCATATTGATAATAAATCTCAGCCTTAGATCTTGTGGGCCCAAGATCTAATCTCAGCCCTAAAATTTGAAAATTCATGGGAGTTACCCTAATGAGGGAAATAAAAGAGACTCACTAGACTTCATTTTCACTCCTCCCAAGAGAAGTTGGAGAGTGAAGGGCCCACACTTCCAAGAGAGAATTTTGGAGGAAGGAAGAGGCTCGAATTCCTAGAGAGATTTCCTTGGGCTGCAAAGTGAATAAGGCTAGCAGTTGAAGTGGGCATGATTCCCAAGTGTGGGTGCAAGTACCAAGAGAAATACAAGTAGTAAAGAGTAGGCCATACAACTGATTTGCTTTTTAGGCATTAATTGTCATATAAATTGAGATTGCTGGCACTTAGTTTGAGGAGAGAGATTGGGCATGATTCCCCAAGTGACTAGCTCGATTTTCTAGAGGGTTTGTTCTTCTGTAGGAGACTGCACACAAAACAATGCTAAGCAGGCATTGTTTTTGATACAATGGACTGCATTTATTGTTGAGAATTTCATACAACAAAGAAAGGCCATGCAACTGATTTGACTGGGTACTTAAGTCAAGGTGAACAATTTTGCATGGAGTCTATTCTAGGAAGCACTGTTTGCATGTTTCTCTATGCATAATATTGCACAGTTTACAAGGTAGATTTTGTTCTCAGTTTTGAGAAATCATTTGTACTGTATTGGAATATTAATGCTATACTTTACATACGTTATATTGAGTTTAAATGCTACTTAATAATAACTTTCTCTAAGATTGGTTTTCCTAGGGGTTGGGGTTTTTCCAGGGTTTAAGTTTGCCAAAAATATCGTGTTAAATTAATTTACAGTCTGTTGATATGTGAGTTTTCCTGTTGCAAATGTACTTTGCAAACAATATATTAACCTACAGTCAAGTTGCTTGTAATGTTAATTTATGTGCTAGCATAGTATTTACTATAGAGATTAATTTCAGAGGATTGTAAAGTGTTCGGGAAAAGTTCATAGTGTCTATGTGTGAATAATGAGCATAATCTTTGACATTTTTAACATGGTATCAGAGCCGGAGCTCTAATTTTTCAGTAGATTATTGGAACAAAAGAGAGTGTAAGAGATTTGCATGAGCTGGGCTAATTTTGAAGCAACTGTGTGAGCAAAAGTGTTGCCGAGTGTGTGATACTTGAGGCGTAATTTTGACACAGTGGGAAGCAAGTGAATTGCTAAGAGTTGAGGAGTTGTTGGTTGGTATGTGAATATGTCTTTAACACTTGGTTTGTGGTATGAGGACAAACTTGTGGGGGTGGATAATTTCTTTCCATGGAAGGAGAGGGCCACCTTGTTATTGGAGGAGCTTGGCTATGGGAGATAACCAAGTGTACACAATACATTTTGAATCTTTTCTTTTGGATGAGTACAACTAGAAGAATGTAAAGGAAATGCACATTCTTCTTTGTGCTATGAAATACCACCTCATGCCTCATGTGACTGAGCAGAAGCATGCCTATGAGATATGGGTTGCCTTGATAAAGTTATTTCAGGATGATAATGAAAACCGGAAAATGGTTTTGAGGAAAATCCAAGAGACATTAAATGACCAAGATTGACAATGTTTCTTCATACCTAACCTGCATTAAATAGGTACGTGATGAATTGGGTGTTGTTGGCGAGGTCGTGGAGGATGCAGAGTTGGTGAGAGTAGCCTTGAATGGCTTCTCACAACCTTGGCACGACTTTGTACATGCAGTTGTTGCTAGACAGCAAATACCTTTATTGTCCAAACTTTCGAACGATTTCACATAGGAGGAGTCGAGAACTAGCTCCAATCACACATACCGGCAGAAAGAGGACAAGGAGGAGAATGTGGCCCTTGCAGCTAAGGGTAGGAAGAAGAAGAGTGGATCGTGTAGTGGATCCAAGTATGAGAAGGACTTGAGAAAAGTGAGATGATTTGTTGGCTAGGGTTATGGTCACTATGCTGGGCAATGTCCCAACAAGAATAAGAATAAGAAAAAATAAGGGTCTAAGGTTACCACTTCAGTTGAAGTGGAAGAGTATGCAAAGTAGTTCAAGAAGGAATTCTCGCTTGTCTCAGTTCTTTCAGTTTGAGAGTTTGGATATTGGAGCATGGTACATAGATGGCGAAGCAGCTCAACACATGACACGAACACAAGTATAGAGTTATACTTGCAAAGGATGGGTATGTCAACACCCATGTAATAGAAGGAGTTGGAAGAGTTCTTTTCCAACTCGAGTATGGAGTTTCTTTGGAGATTGGCGGAGTGTTGCTTGTTCTAGAGCGAAGAAAGAATTTTCTCTTAGTACTGGCAATGGAAGATTATGGATATGTGATCCTTCACTTGAAAGGATGAGTTATTATGTATCTAGTAAGCAAGGGCATGGATGCAACGAGATTGCTAGTGTTGTTTTTTATACCTAGGAAGTTGTTCCCCTAGTGACTTTGTGCTTAAGTTACTTAAAAGGGAAAAATGACATGACCTTTGTATTAAATAATTTGAGGTGAGCATTTAATTTCACTCTAGAGATTAAAGTGAACTTTTGATAATTTTAAATTTGTGGTTGAGTGAAACTAATTAATGGAGAGAAAATGTGTTTTAATCTCATCCATTATTCTGAACCAATGCAGTCCCTTGGATTAGATGTCCATTCAACTACCTTAATTAGAAATCCAAAAGAACAGTGATATTTAATAAAGACACATTCATTTTCCTCATTTTTGCTAGTCGTGAGCATTGGATAGGAAGTTGACCTTCAAGAAGGAGAAGGACAAGTTAGCTGAGATAACAAACGAGAGAGAACATTTGAGGGCACGATTTTGAGGCACCTTACAACACATTATAGTGGCATGAGTTTCCATATATTTGGTGCACAGTTTGAGGAGTCAATTTGTAGCACACATTTTTAGATTTTGGCATGAGTTTTGAGATAGATATCAACAATGAAGGTCACACTATTGCACGCTTTCCCAAGCAGTAAACAATAGATTTGAGGCATGAATTTCGAGACTAGGATGTGGCACGCAATTCTATGCAGACAATGTTTTGTACAACATGCAGTTCGAGGAGAACCGTACATAAAGTATAGGAGTTGGTACAATTTATGGGTTGATGATGCACTAATTTCCAAGCTGAATAGTGGCACAAATAACGTGATAAGTCTATAATTTTTATGTTGATACTAAAGACTGTTGTAATATTTAATTTGAAGAAATCTCTCTCTCTCTCTCTCTCTCTCTCTCTCTCTCAGAAAAAAAGGTTTTCCCCTTAGGGGATTTTGCCTGGGAAAATTGCCAAAATATCAGTGTGCAAATTTTTAATTTTCTCCCTGTAATTTTTTTGAAGTTCATCTTGTGTTTCAAGTTCATGTATTGTTTATGAGAAAATGACTCATTTGAAACATTAAACCTCATTGGGTTGGACATTAAACAATTGACATTCAAACTTGAAATTGGGATAGGATTGAACCTTAAAAGCTTACATGGTATTAGAGCTTGGGGGAAGATTTGTGGAGTGAAATTTTGAGACTGTCAGTGAGTCTTCTTTTGTTTAGTGAGCAAAACTTTTTGGACTTTGAATCTACAGTGAGATGGCCACTGGGTTGAGGTTGGAGGATAGGCTAGATGGAGCAAGGAATTTTGTTCCATGGAAGGCTAGGATAGTGCTTATTTTGGAGTAAAATGAACTTTGGGATGAGGTGGTAAATAACACGCAGGCTAATCCAATTCAAGTTCCCGCATCCACTGATGTGGAAACATTAAAATCCTTCAACAAAAATGATATCAAGCCTAGAAAGATCATCCGTTATGTGGGAAAGGACGATGTAATCCCACACATTACATGTAAATACCTTGCATATAAAATGTGGGATGCCTTGACCAGTTTATACCAGAGCTCTAATCAGAATCAAAAGATTGTCTTGAGGGAGAAGCTAAAGAGTATTAAGATGGCCAAAGTTGAGGGTGTGAAATCCTACCTTACTAGGATATCTCAGGTGAGAGACGAGCTTGTAGCAGTTGGGGAGGTTGTTTCTGGCAGTGAGTTAGTGCATACAACTGTGAATGGTGTGGCCAAGCCATGGGATGTTTTTGTGGAGGCTATAGTTTACAGGGAGAACTTGCCTTCCTATGATCAAATATTGGATGATTTTGTGCAGGAGGAGATCTAGAGAGGTCTTGTGAAGGGGAGCTCTTTCAACAGTAGGGAGGATGGGGAAATTGTGGCTTTGATAACCAAAGAGAAGAAGAAGTCCAAGAAGGTCCCCAACCAGGGTGGCGCTAAACAACAACAACAACAGGGTGGATAGAAGAAATATTTGAGAAAATTCAAGTGCTTTTCTTGCCAGGGGTTTGGGCACTATGCCTCATAGTGCCCAAACAAGAAGAAGAAGAAGCAACAAACAACAACTTCAACGGATATTTAAGAGTATGCAAAAAGATTCGAGAGAAAGTTTTCTCTTTGTGTTGGTCATTTTGAGAGAGCTTCCACAACCAATGCTGATATTCATTCTTGACTGACCATTCTTTGAGTGCATCCACCACTGACACTTGGTACATTGACAATGGAGCCTTGATCCACATGTTGGGTGCTTGGGAGATATTTTCTGAACTTTCACAGACAAACATGGATGTGAATGCAGTGTTGGGGGCTGACACAATTGTCAGACTAGTTGGAGGTGGAACCGTTACCTTCTAGAGGGATTCTATGAGTCCCATGACATTGAGGGATGCCTTGTATGTTTCCGAGTTGAAAAAAAATTGATATTAGTTTCCATTATCGAGGACATAAGACTTGGGGTGTACTTCTTGGATGGACATGTGCATGTTTTCCCCAAGGATGTGGGGCCATATTCTTCTTTTTCCATTGGAGTTGGATGTCGAAAGCTATACAAGCTCTAATTTCATACCCAACATGCTTTGACACAACATTAGTAGTGATCTTTGTGAGATGTGGCATTAGAGAATGGCTCATTTTCATCATCTGACTATGAGAATGTTGAGCGACATGGTTATCAGATTTCCAGAGTTCAACATGAAGCACAATGATGTGTGCAGAGGGTGTGCTTTGGGAAAGCACATGAAGACTATTTTTTCGAGTAGTGATAGTAGGTCAGCAGGAGTGCTTGATTTGATACATTCAAACATGTGCGATCCGATGTCATCTGTTTCCTTAAGAGGTCACGAGTACTATGTGACATTCATCGATGAATATTCTAGGAAGACCTGGATCTACTTCCTGAGGAGAAATATATCTAAGGAGCTCTTGTAGAGTTTCTAAGAGTTTAAAACTCCACGGGTTTTTGTGCCATCTACTTTTGGTAGTTCTTCAGAGGATGAGAGACCAATTTGGGAGACACCTTCAAGGAAGAGGAAGCCTAAATGGCTTCGTGATACCTTGAAGGAAGCATAGTCATTTGGAGCACTCAAGGGACTAGTGAGAGATATTGTGATGCTAGACATGTTGGGTATGGGATTGGTTGCTAGTCTTCATGATTCAGAGCCTTCTACTTTTGAGGAGGCCTCTCAACATCATTTTTGGAGAGATGCCATGATGGAAGAGTGCCATTCCATCATGAAGAACAATGTATGGGAGATTTTACCAAGACCAGATGGGAAGTCTGTGGTGACTTCCAAGTGGATTTTCAAAGTGAAACACACTACAGATAGTAGTGTAAAGAAGTTTAAGGCTCGTTTTGTTGCACGAGGGTTTTCACAGGTAGAGGGAGTTGATTATGATGAGACCGATTGCTCGATATTCCTCGATCAGAGCAGTGATCTCCATAGCAGTAGAGATGGGTTTGAAGATCCACCAGATGGATACAAAGAATGCATTTCTCAATGGTCTTCAACAAGAGGAGGTGTATTTGTAGAAACCACATGGCTTTGAGATTCATGGGAGAGATTCTTATGTGTGTAGGTTGAAAAATGCCTTGTATGGTCTGAAGCAAGCTCCTCGAGCTTCATATTCCAGGATTGATTCTTACTTGCTGTCGATGGGATTTCATAAGAATGAGGTTGATCTCAACCGTTACTTCATTGTGGTTGGTGGTGATTCGCTCATTCTTTTGTTGTACATTAATGAATCGTTTATCATAGGCGAGGAGCGCCTCATTGCATCTTGCAGGAGAGATCTTGCTTCAGGGTATGAGATGACATATATTGGGTGGATGCATTACTATTTGGGGATGGAGGTTTGACAGGATCCTGGTCATATTTTCTTGGGATAAGGAAAATTGAAATGCAATTGATGTTCTAAGGAAATTGATGTATCTTTTTAATTTAAAATTTATAAGTACTTTATTGAGATTATAAAGTGACTTTTAAGTTATAAAACAACTTTTAAATGTTTGGGGTTAAATGTTACTTTTTGAAAAGATGAGATTTAATATAGTCATGACTTGAGAGGTTTAAGTTATCTTGAGAATAAATCTCAACCTTAAATCTCGTGGGCCCAATATTTAATCTCAACCATAGAATTTAAAAAGTCATGGGAGTTACCCTAATGAGATAAATAAAAGAGACTAACGAGGCCTCATTTTCACTCACTCCAAGAGAAGTTGGCGAGTGAAGGGCACACACTTCCAAGAGAGAATTATGGAGGAAGGAAGAGGCTCGAATTCCTAAAGATATTTCCTTTAGTTGTAGATTGAATAAGGGAAACAATTGAAGTGGGATCGATTCGTAAGGTGAGGGTGCAAGTCCCAAGAACAGTACGTGCATTAAAGAGCAGGGCATACAACTGATATGATTTCTAGGCATAATTGGCACATAAATAGAAATTGATGGCACCTGGTTCAACGAGAGAGACTGGGCATGATTCCTTAGGTGGATGGCATGATTTTATAGAGGGGTTGTTCTGTTGTAGGAGACTACACACAAAACAAGGATATGTGGACACTGTTTTTGAGACAATAGACAATATTTATTGCTGAGAATTCTGTATAGAAAAGAAAGGTTGTAAAACTGATTTGACTTGGAAATGAAGTTGAGGTGGATAGAATTGCATGGTGATTGTCTTGGGATGCACTGTTTGCACATTTTTCTAGGAAGAATATTGCATAGTTTACAAGGTAGGTTTTGTGCTTAGTTTTGAGAAATTATTTGTACTGTATTGGAAGATTAATGCTGTACTTTATAACTATTGTATCTTTGAGCTTAATTGCTGCTTGATAATAAATTTCTCTAGGATTGGTTGTCCCCATGGGTTGGGGTTTTTCCAGGGTTTAAGTTTTACTAAAATACCGTGTTAAATTAATTTACAGTCTGCTGATATGTGAGTTTTTCCATTGCAAATGCACTTTACATATAGTATTTTAACCTACATTCAAGTTGCTTGTAATGCTAATTTATGTTCTAGCATAGTATTTACTGTAGAGGTTAATTTTAGAGGATTATAAAGTGTTTGAGAAAAGTTCACAGTGTGTGTGTGTGAATAGTGAGCAAAATATTTTTCATTTTTAACACTCTTTCCATTCTTCTGTTGAATGTTGTTCTCTTTTCACTTATAAAGTTTCCAAAACTCTTGTTGCAGATCAACTTGAGTCATCTTCCCCTCTTGTAGAATTGCTTACTTAAATTCACTTGGATAATCCTTATGAACTTGATCCTTCCTTGGTCTTAATGAACAAAGATGCATAGTTATCATCCCGAGCCCTGCTGTTTATGGATAACTGCCAAATTAAGCAATCTTTGGCTACTCTCATTACTGATAACAATAACCAAGAGAATATAGTTTCTCAAGATCTTGTTGAACACATAGTGTTAAGATTTTAAAAGTTGTTTATACCAAAACAAAAGGATCTTTGAAAGAATAACAAGCATAACAAAACAAAGGAGAACACAAATATTTATCCTGGTAAACCCTCATAGGTAAAAACCCAACAAAACTTCCTCTATATAGACTTCACCCAAGAACAATGTAAGACCCAATAACAATACTAGATTGCGTCCTCTCCTCTAGATGGACTCTCTCTTCTCTCTCTGGTGCAACTTCTTAAGTGTTCTTCTTTTCCAAATGAGGGATGCACCTCACCTATTTATACATATCGACTGAGAGGACTAATAACCCAACTGTGACGACTTCTCCTTGCTACCAGGGTCGACTTGCCTTGGAAGACTCAAAAATACATTTTAATAATACTTTAGTGGGTACTATTGACCCGACTTACAACAGAGGCTTTACCTCAAGAATTTACATGACCAATTACATCAATGACATCCCTAATCAAAGGAACGACATCTACGAAAGGGGTAATAACAATAATGATACACAATATAATATGTTTTGTAGTTATATTTATTTAAAAATCCCTCTTAACAAGGAAGGTATTCTACAATACAACAACACATCTGTACAACTTACTGGTGAATCTATATGTCATAGGAAGTTTTCACAATTTCATCAACATCGTCATCATCCGCGGAACATCATCATCACAAACATCTCTGTCAACTAGTATCATGTCAAGCATCATTATCTCTAGCATCATCATCTCTTGAGCATCATCTCTGGAATCATCTCGAGCATCATCATCTTTGGGATCATCTCGAGCTTCATCTCTGGCATCATCTAGAGCATCATCATCTCTGTCATTATCTCAAGAATCACCTGCACTATCAGTATATAATACTGAGCTAAATCACCCACATCATAATTAAATGCTAGAGTATCATCATCTACAACTGAATGCATGAACTCGTCCGCAAGTAAATGCAGGACCAATCATTGCAGACCATCCTCATCCTATCAGATATAGGACCACTCTCAAGAGAGTGTTCTTGTCCACAGAACTGTCCTCAGAGAGGACCACTCAACGAAAACCATCCTTAGGCTAGCATTGCTAGGACTACTCTTAATATAGTGTTCTTGTTCACAGAACCGTCCTTAGAAAGGACCACTAAATCAATGTGAACTATCCTTAGCCTATAAGTATTAGGGCCACTCTTAACACTCTTAATAGAGTGGTCTTATACATGGAACTGTCCTAAGAGAGGACCACTAAATCAACGCTAACCGTCCTCAACCTATCAGTGCTAGGACCACTCTCAATAGATTTTTCTTGTTCATGGAACTGTCCTTAGAGGGGACCACTCAATCAACGCGGATCATCCTCATCCTATCAGTGCTAGGAACACTCTTAATATAGTGTTCTTGTCCATGGAACCATCCTCAAAGAGGATATTATCATAAATATCTGTAGGCACACTATCCCTACACTGGCACATTACTGTCGTCTCATTCTCAATAATAGTCTCATCATCACTCCATATTTCCAAGGAGGTCCTTTTGGACTACACCAACCTTGTCCCGAAAAATGTTCAAACTTTACATGAGACATAGGCTTAGTCAACACATTAGCAACTTGTTTCTCTGTAGGAACATACTGGAGCTTCACAACTCCCCTCTGCACCATATCCCGGATGTAGTGATACTTTATCTCTATATACTTTGACTTATCATGAAACACCAGGATCTCTGTCAAGTTGATGCAACTTTGGTTGTCACAATAGATCTCAGTTGCATCCATCTTGGTATCAAACAATCGTGCAAATAATTTGTGAAGCCATTTTGCTTCACTACAGGATGAACATGTTGCAATGTACTCAACCTCGGTTGTACTGAGGGAAACACTTGTTTTCTTTCTACTAATCCATGAGATCATACATGATCCCAAAATGAAACAACATCCTAAAGTGTTATTTATATCTTCAACACTTCCTGCCCAATTTGAATCAGTATACCCACATAATCTGAACTCACTGTCAGCTGTATATATGAGTCCAAAGTCTAATTTACCTTTTAGGTACCTCATCACATGTTTTTTTGCAACTAGATGAACATGTATGGGATCCACCATATACTGACTCAAGGTGTTGACATCAAAACACATATCTGGTTTTGTATTTGTCAAATACATTAGTGAGCCAATAATATGTCTGTATAATGTGACATCTACTCTTTCTAAAGAATCATCATTTAGTAGCTTCAGGTTTGTAACCATCAAAGTGTTAATTGCTTTGCAATCTAACATCCCAAATCTCTTCAAAATATATACTGTGTACTTTCATTGGTTAAGAAAAATCTCATAAGGAAACTACCATACTTCAAGACCTAGAAAATAGTGCATTGTGCCAAGGTCTTTCATCTCAAATTCTATTGCAAGTTTCTTCTTACATTCACTAATGATCATCTCCTTTCCTATCAAGAATATATCATCTACATACAATAGTAATATCAAAATTTCATCATCTTCAACCTTATAATAAATGTTGGAATCAACTTTACTCTTGGTAAATCCCAAATTCATTAGGAATCCATCAATCCTTCTATACCATGCTCTGGGTGCTTGTTTCAACCCATATAGAGCTTTATTTAGTCTGCATACATATGCTTCCTTGTCGCGTGTTTCGAATCCTGTGGTTATTCAATATATACTTCTTCTTCTATGACTCCATTTAGGAAATATGTTTTCACATCCATTTGATGTAGGTTCCATTTCATCTTGGCTTCCAAGGCAAGGAAAGTTATGACAAAAGTATATCTTGCTACTGGTGAATTTTTTTTTTCACAATCAATTCCTTCCTTTTGTGAAAAACCTTGTGCGACAAATTTTGCTTTAAACTTTTCAATACTGTTATCTACTTAGTGCTTTGTCTTGAAAATCCATTTGGGTTTTCTTCTTGGAGTTAGGTGATCTTTTGGGAGATGAACCTTGACTCTTCATTTAGAATCTACGATTCTTGGTGTGTGTAGCTAGAGCCCAATCTTCATTGTCACTTAGCTTCTCTTCTATGTTGATTATCCTTCCATCCTTCCTTCTTCTTGTACACATTCTTCCCATAGTCTACCGAATTTGGTTAGTTTTCTTCTAGCACATATTCCTCTAATTAAGGAAACCCATTCTCCAGGGAGACCATTCAGAGCGATCATCACCACTTCTTCTTCTTCAACCATATCACCAATGGATTCCAACTGTTCTTTGATATGAGATACTCTAGAGAAATATGCTTGTATGGTTTGTCTTATGTATCTTCACACCCTTGAGTTGGTTCCTCAAGGTCATTCTTCTATTGATGTTCTTAGCTTCAAACATATTAGTTAGTGCATCAAACATTTGTTTAGGAGTGTTCTTTGAAGACACCCGGGAGATCAACTGATCCTTGATAGAGTTAGCTATGATCCTTTTCACTTTGATCATATACTTTTTTGTGTTTGGCCTTTGCCTCTTCTTCTTCTGGTTCATTGACATCTTCCTTGATAAAGCCATCTAGGTCATGTTCTTCAAGGATGAGCATGATTCTGCACTTCCATGCTCTGAAGTTCTTTGCTCCCTTAATATTTTCATCAAGCTTGGTGCTATTTGTCATTTTTAATGAAAGAAAACCTCAAATGGAAATAAATGAGATATTACTTACCAGTTTGAGGATCATTTTTAGTACCAACTTCAAGATGACCTAGGGTTTGGCTAGTAAACCCTAATTTTCCAACTATGATCACTTGTGGATATGAGAGGAGGAAAATATGTGCCTCCCAAGGCAAGTTAGACTGTATCTTGCTTTTATGGAATCTGAGGATAGAATCTTGAAAAATATGATGCCCTAGTTTCTCCCAATAGCATTGTTAAGTCAAAAAGTGAAAATCCTTAGAATGAAAAAATGCTTCCACCGAAAGATGTGCCCTCCTAGGGGGAGTGGAGTGGACCTTATTTTTTTTGCTGATCTGTGGAGGGAGGTATTCATAATAGTAAACCCTAGCTTGTTGAATTGCCAGATGAGTTGCTGGACAATGTCTTTTTTCAGGTTAGCTCTGATACCATGTTAAGATTTTAAAATTTTTTTATACCAAAACAAAAGGATCTCTGAAAGAATAACAAGCACAACATAACAAATGAGAACACAAAGATTTATCCTAAGAAACCCTCATAGGGAAAAACCCAACAAATCTTCCTCTATATAGACTTCACCCAAGAACAATGTAAGACCCAATAACAAGACTAGACTGCTTCCTTTCCACCAGATGGGTTGTATCTTCTCTCTCTAGCGCAACTGCTTAATTCTTTTGCTTGTCCAAATGAGGGAGGCAACTCTCCTATTTATACAGATAAGCTAAGAGGCCTAATAACCCAACTGGGCCGACTTATCCTTTTTTCCAGGGCCGGGGCCGACTTGCAATGGAAGATCTCAAAATACATTTTAATAATACTTTAGTGGGTACTACTGACCCAGATTACAATAGATGCTTTACCTCAAGACTTTACATGACCAATTACATCAATGACATCCCTAACTAGAGGAACAACATCTCTGAAAAAGGGTAATAACAATAATACTACAAAATAGAATATCTTCCGCAATTATATTTCTTCAACACCTAGCCCTATCCACTACTCCCCATTTGACCCCATATCAACTTGGTTGGGTCTAGAAAGATGGCCATCATGTCTAATTCTCATAATACCAATCTATAATACCAATGTGGTATTTTTTTAGATCTGAGCTTTACTCTACATATTTGAATTTTTTCTTTCAATCCCTAACCCTTATGGAGAAGTGTTTAATGTAAAATTGGATGATGACTTTCAGATCTTTTTTAACACTTTTTGTGTAGTTTTTTTTTAAGAAATAAATTGCATATCTGAGTTCCTCTCGCAAAAATACTCAATTTCAAAAAAACAATCGTATGATTTCGTGTTCAGAAAGCAAATATGTTGCTGATTTAAAATAAGTTATTTTTCAGAAATTTTCCATAAGGATGAAAATATTGCAGAGCGGATATCTTTTGATTGATTGCCCATATTTTTGTTCTGTTTACGTTGGTGCATGTAGAATGACTTCCCCGATTTCGAAAATAGTTTCCATTAAAAAAAGAAATATTGACCAAGTTATGGTCATTTTAAATTTTCCATTTTTTCTGCTGCAGAGTGATAGATCCGTCTTATAGCAGCTGTTGGGCTTCGGTTTTGGTGAGAACAATTTTTATTCATCTCTTATCTTGAAATTCTTGTCATGAGCTTCTTGATCTCTTTGTATTAGGGTTTATGTTCTTATTCATCAAGTTTACAAAGGTTGTCTTATTCTTGTTTATGGCTATAACCTTCTTTATGTGGAAGATGTTTTGACATTTTTAGGGGCATGGATCTCTAGTATGGTCATGGTGACATCAAGAAATGAGCATATGCTTAGGAATTAGTTGTTTAATGGCTATATTTTCATATCTATAAGTGATATCATTATTTTATTTGATCATTTTTTTTGCTCAATATTCTAACATGGTCTCACTCTTCTAATAATGATAATGATGCTTCTATATGTGTTAACTTGTGATCATTATTTTCTTTATTTATATGTTATTGCTGACCTTTGTGTAAAATAAATTTCATAGTTTTTATAAAGAATCTCTTTATGATCATTAAATGTTCTTGTTGATTAATTTCTTGAGTAAAATAAAATTTTTGAATCTATGTGATATCATGAGTTGATCATAATTTGCTATATGTTGATCATGTTAAACATTTTGATATATTTTGATATATATCATGCCATGTTTATTTCGATCATCTTTTACTCTATGTTTATATGGCTTTGAACAATCTTATAATCTTGAAATCTTTGTCATGAACGCCTTGTTCTTGTTGCATTGATATTTATATTCTTATGATTGCAGAGGTTGTCTTGTTCCTACTTGTCTCTAACATTCCTATATGGAAGCATTGATATGTGTTTATTGTCTCTAACGTTCCTATATGGAAGTATTGACATTTTTAGGGAATTCATCTCTTGCATATTAACATGGTGTTAACAAGAAATGAACTTGTTCTTAGGATTAGTTGCTTGCTGACTATATGTTTTCATATATTTAAGTGATATCTTGGCTCATTATTCTATATTGGTATCTATTATGTACACTCATGTTTGTACTCCTCTATTTATTATATCACATCATGTCTTTTTTCTTGATAATCTTTTGCTCAAAATTTATATGGTCTTGCATCAAAGAAATTCCTATTATTTATATGTTCTTGATCAATGTTGTTTTATCATCTCTTATGATTTTTGGGCTTGTCATGTTTATTATATGCTTTACTCTTGAAAGTTGTTTTGTGCATATTATATATCTATGTTGTGGGATAGCTTGCTTCTGCTATTACTTTCTTGTTTAACTATATGATGGTTGCGGATCTCTGTTTTTTCAGCATTGTTCCTCTTTTAAACTTATCCTTGACTGCAACAAAGATGGTTGATGTTAAGAAGGAATGTAATGTTGAATTTTATCATATTATGTCACAATATTCTAATAATTTTGTATGATGGACATCCATATTCTACTGTTCATGCATCTTTCAACTGTGTTGTGAACACTGTTTGCTTGGATCATGTTTCGATGGAAATACCATTCGGGTCTTGTATTCACAATGTAATCTTCAGTAAGAGCTCTCTGAATATTATTTCGATGTATGGATCCTGGGTTCTTGTCTTCGTGATATGTTCTATTGTAGAGTTCTTTCAACTATCTGTTGAGTTACAGGTTATGATGATTTTGCATCCACATGTTCTATTGTATTGGCCATACATGGTTGTGTTATGCAAATGTTCATCATACAACTTGGTTCAGATGCAGTTTCATGAGAAATGGATGATGTCTTAATCAAGTCCATGAGGCGAAGTGTGATTTTTATTTGCATTGTATGGAGCATTCTGGAAGTTGTCATCAAGGGGGATGTTGGTTTGTTTCCACCTTCCTTCCATTTGTATTATTTCTCCTAGTCATCATTAAGGGTGTGTGTTAGAATATGTAATGATGGCTTATGTGGTATATTGGTCAAATATCATTTAAATGCATAAAATAACTCTAATATTATAAAATAGAGTTATTCCACATGCATCATTGTAATCATATCCTATGTAAACATTCTGTATATAAAGAGGTGGAAATTTATTTATCCCACATGTGTTATGGGATGTATTGTAATCCAAATCTCTTGGTATATAAGAGAGGTGAAGGAGACCATTTTGGATATGTGTTGATTGTAGTTCATCACACATCACATGTTGTGTATGTCATTTGTACACACATGATTGTGACATGATTGGGTGATGGAGCTTGATGTGATGCATATGTGAGGATGGCATGTAATCTTGGAGATCTATTTTCAGAATAATGGAAGATACAACCCTTCTCGTGGATGTATCCCATATTGGGTGAACCATGTATATCGATGTTCTCTTGTTGTTTAGAATAATGGAAGATGCAACCCTTCCTGTGGATGTAGCCCATATTGGGTGAACCACACATATCAATGTTCTAGGGAGAATTGGTATATATTAGGATAGGAAGGTCCAAATGAAATTTATCAAGATTTTGCAGGTAGGGCATGGAATTTAGTTTCTGTGGTCCGCTTTTCATACCGCGAATGTGAAACAGTGACACATGGCAATCCATACAATTTCGCTATGCTGAACAGTCCTAAAAAAATCATCTTGGTAAAATCAACATAAGTCCCACTTGGAGAATCAAATTCTACTCTAACCCATGGGGTTGGAAAGATGACAGATTAGGCTATCTCACTGATAATTTTCAGACTGTAAAGATCCAAAACTTCATAGATACAACATAAGCAATATCAGACAATTTCGTAGAAGAAATTGGAGAAACTAGGGCTTTATGTTCTTGTAGCTTCCTAGCACTATTTTTAGAAAATGAGTACATTGGACAACTCGCCTTGAAGAGGATCATACTTCAGTCCAATTAGAAGTTTGAAATTCCAAGTTTGGAAAATTAGGGTTTCTCTCACAAACCCTAGATCAACCAACTTCAAAACCAAGTCAGACACCTCAAATCGGTAAGATCTAAATCTTTTCTATTTACATTTGAGGTTCTTATTTCAAAATGACTCATCACGCCTAGCTTGATGACAAAATTAGTGAAGCTTACAAATTTCGAGCATGGAAGTATATGATCTCCATGATCCTTGAAGAAAATTACTTGGATCAATATATCAGTAAGGAAGTTCTAAAATCCTGAGGGAGATGAGGCTAAAGGATAGAGCCAAGAGAATCATTGTAGATTCTATTAAGGATAATATCATCCCTCACATGTCATCCTTGAAGACACCAAAGGAAGTGTTCGATGCTTTGACGAAGTTGTTTGAAGGAAAGAACATCAATCAGAAAATGAAATTGAGGAACCAGTTGAAGAATGGCTTCTCAAGGAACAACTTGAAGCATTTAAAGAAGAAGAAGAGATTGTTATGACCACCTTGAATGTGTGCTAGAAGGAAGTTGATTACCTTCAGAAAACTCTAGGAAGAGTGCACACAAGAAGAAGCTCGACTCATAACAAGAGAAGAGAATATGGGAGCAACTAAAGATCAATCTCTCACGATTCAAAGAAGATTCCTCTAGTGATGAGGAATGAAGGATTCAACTCATGAAGAACCTCTTATCCATCTCATCATTTGGATAAGATATGACGCAGTTGTGAATGAAGAAGATGATGAAGCAAGAGATTCCAGTTATTCTTGCAAGGACATAAGTATCAAGAAAGAGTCTACCCACCAAACAAACAAAGATACGTGTTCAATTGTCATTTCATGATATTGTTTGGTTGTGCATTTGTTTATATTCAATTGATGTATTATGTGTGTTTGTGTGTTTTCATTTATACTACTGAATTGCACTCAGATGGGTAAGAATTCAATGATGTTTTACAACGTTCCATTTCTACTTATCTAGATTGAAACCTATTTTACTGACATATTAGGTGTAGTACACACTCTTAATAACATTGGGTAGAAGGCATCTAGAAGTTACTGTATGTGTACGAGATATGGATGAATGTTGTAGCTTTGGCTAAGATAGAAGAATGATTGTGTGACATATATTTGTCACTATTAATATGTTTTGGAAAGTATGAGATGTTTCTAATCATGCAACTGAACTTGACTTGTAGATCATTCTGAAGAACAAGTAGCGGCAGTTCAGAAGAGAAACCTGAAGGTCCTCAGGTTAGAGACACTGTGGCTAAAGAAAGAGCTTCAGAATAATATAAAGAGAACAATAGATCCACCTCGAGATATGAAGACCATCTTGGACACGCGAAATCATCTAAGATGAAGAATAGTTTGATGAGACTTCCAAAGAAAGAAAGAGGCCTCGGGAACATTCAAGTTACGTGACACAGTTGAGTGACATGATTGATGCAGACCCTTCCAGCTATGAAGAAGTAGCCAAGAAGAAAGGGAAGGAGACTATGATCAAAGAGTACTAGTTGATCAAGCAAAATGGTGTCTAAGATGCGATTTTGAGACCTGAAGGGAAGTCCGTAGTGTATTCCATATGGATCTACAAGATCTAGGATGAAACAGATGACAACATCGAGGGATACAAGGCAAGATTTGTAGCACGAGGCTTCTCATAGAAAGAAGGCATAGAATACAAGGAGAAATTTGCACCAGCTGGGAGGTACACTTCCATTAGATCCATACATGCATGTATGAAATGGGAGATACACCAACTAGATATCAAGACAACATTCTTGAATGGCACAGTTGAGGAGGAAGTGTATGTAGAGAAACCACTAGAAGTAGAGACACATGACAGGAAGACTCATTTGTGAAAATACAAGAAGTCCTTGTATGAACTTAGAAGGCACCCATGGTTCCCATGTGTGTGTTCCCATGTTGAGATGATAAGGTCATGAAGCACATGAGGTGCACCTAGGTGGTTCTCCTTTACTAATAGAATGTAGGTTGACCGTGGAGAGATGTAATGCACTAAGTGTGATCCTAGAAGGTTCTCACATAGTGGTAATTGCAGGATTGTCTTGGTTACATCCTGACATCTTCCTATGTTGATAGAACGTTGGTGGTCTTCATCTAGGCTGTGATTTGTGTGCTTTGTTTTGTTTTGTGTAGGACAAAACAGATGATCTGGAAACAAAAAGATAAAGGTAGGAAAACGCAGGTTATTTCCGTGGAAATGTCTGAGAAAGTCTAGACTGTATCTATGCGATGACGATGAGATGATGGTAGGAAACACATGTTATTGCAGTGGCAATGTAAAGAAGGTCTTGGGATGTACCTACACGATGATCTGATACGACGAGAAGATGGTAGGAGACACAAGTTATTGTAGTGGTAATGTAAAGAATGGTCTTGGTCTATACCTATGAGATGGCTTACTCATGGATATGATGAAGACTTGGATGAGGTCTAGGCCTACATCCAGCATGAAAATGGGTTGGATATGTAGAAAATTCCTATGACGGATATATGCGATGGATTGGACAATATGAGGAAAATGACAACATCAAGGAGGAAGACTCAATGACGATGACCAGATGTGTTGATGACTGTGGTGAGAGAATACCTTCCTAGTTAAGAGGGAGTCTTGTTGTAATTGTAACTTTGAAAGATATTTTGATGTATATTACTATTGTATATTGTTGTGCCCCCATTAGAGATGTGTGTTCCTCCTTTCAGGATTTCATCATTGTGTATGGTCACTGAGGTAAACCCTTAGTTGTAAGTCAGGGCAATAGTCCCCAGGTTAAATAAAGGAAAATGCATTTATGTGTATTATTAGGTAGGTTGGCCCCATAGGTAACCTGGCCGACCCAATGGTTGAGTTAACAACTCAACATAAGAATATAAATAGGGAGAAACCATCCTCATTTGTCACACACTTCACTTTCTCTCTCATGTGCGCTTTAGGAGATAGAGGAAGAGGAGGGACAGAGAGTTGTTACAGACACATTATTATTGGGTTATTTTATCTTGTCATGTTATCTTTGTGATAGAACTATTATGAGGAAGTTTGCAGGGTTTTCTCCTTTATGGGTTCCTCGATGAAAATCTCTATTCGTTGTGTATCTTGTGTATCTTTGATGTATTGCTGTGCTTGTTATTCTTTCAGATAAATATCCTAAGTAAATTAACTTAGAAAAAGTAACACTCATCATCATCATTACCATCATCATCATTTTCATGTAGTTCATCATCATCGTCATTATCAGCTAGGTCATCATCGTCAACATCTTTGTTGTCATTGTTGTCGTCTCATCATCATCATTCATTTCATTCTCATTGTCCACTTTTATTGAAAGTAGCATTCATCTCACAATTTACACCAAAATTTGAAATGATGATAGATTTATTACAAAATAATCTCAGAATGATACAACAAAACTACATTCATTATTGAAAAATGGTTAAAAACATATTGCAAATAAAATGTCTGTAATGGTGGTAGTTATGATATGCGAGAAGATATGTCGTTTCTACATTCATTTACAAAATTCCATAATAACGACATTGGATAAAAATGTCAAAACCTTAGCATGAAGTTTTTTTTGATTCAAGTCTATGGGGAGGAATTAGAGTATTGGAATAGGGTGCCACATAGTGACATATGGTGCCTTCCCTTAGAAACCCTTCATATTGTGTAATTTCTATTTATATTAGATATATAATAATTATCCAGCCATAATTGTCCATTACATTTTAGCTTAAAAAAACATTACAATAAATTAAGAAAAACAAAAAATTCCATAATTTGCATAGGCACCAAATTATATAAAAAATGTTTCCTAGTTTCTCAAACAATTTATGCTCATAGTCAAGCCATGAACTTCTTAGTAAAATGCATACCCGAATCTTCACATTGGTCAATAAATGAAACCAAAACCACAAATCCGAAGCTAGATACATTGTTCACAAAAACCTCTTCTAAATTAATTCCTCCCCACTGAATTTGCTAAGATGCCAAGTTTTCAAACAACTTATCTCAGAGTCAAGCTAAGAACTTCTTAATAAAATGCATGACATAGTTTTCACATTGGTCAATAATTAAAAACAAATCACAGGGTTGAAGCTAAATACATTGTTCACAAGAACCTCTTTTGGATTCCTGAAATGATGGGTGATTTGCCTCCAAAGAATCTGCCAAGATGACCATTTTTGCGAATTTACACTTTGTTTTTCACTGAATGTTATTTGAAAATTTGCTACCTTGGCAAATTCAATGTGGGAAAATAAATCATTATTTTAGGAATCTGAAAGAGGATTTTGTGAACAATGTTCTTATATTAATCCTTGTTCTTTTACTTCCAATCATTTACCAATGCACAAACTGTGGAGTGCATTCTACTAATCCCATTTTTGCAAATTTACAATTTGTTTTATTGACTATTTTTTCAAAACTATCTTCTTGGTAGATTCATTTTAGGCAAATGACCCATCATTTTAGGAATATAAAAGATTTTTTTTGTGAATAATGTAATTAGGTTCATGCCTATGGTTTTACTTTCAATAATTGATCAATGTACAGATTATGACGTGTATTTTAGTAAGCCAGTTTTTGCAAATTTACACTTTATTTTTAATTGAATGTTGTTTGAATACTTGCCATATTTGTGGATTCATTGTGGAAAAATGACCCATCCTTTTAGGAATATCAAAAAGGTTTTTGTGAAAAATGTAACTAGCTTTAGGCTCATGGTTTTATTTTCAATGATTGACTAATGTATAGACCGCGACATGCATTTTAGTAAGCCCATTTTTGCATACTTACACTAACACATTATACAACCTGACAGGAACTATAAATAATTCTTATCATTTACAGGTTGCATTTAGTAACTATTTTTACCTCCAAATTGAGAAATGATGCTACTAGTAGTACACCATTGTTTTAAGGAGATGAAATTACAAAATTTGATAAATTCCTTTTGATTTTATGTTTTATTCACATAAAAAATGACCAATTTTTAAAATTTGAAAAAATACAACGATGTTGAAAAATTAAAAAAATTCAAATAAAAAATTAATAAATTAATAAAACTTTTAAAATAAATAAAATAGAATTAATAATTAAAAATAAATTAAAAATTAGAGGTATAATGAACTAATTTCTAATTTTAACCCTGAGGTTGTTGGATCAACTCCAATATGTAGCTTTTTCACTATAGCTTTGAAAAGACACAATTTTGGAGAAAATAACGCAAGTTGTTTATTAAGATGCTAGATTTGGGTTTGAAAAATGAACATGACAATGAAGTAGAAGAAAAATATGGCCTTCCAAACGTAGTTGGGGTTAGTCACTTTTGTTTGAAATTATTATAAAGGACCATTGGTTACATCCGCATGAAGGATGGAGTTTAGGAATCTCGACATCAATCACATAATAGATTTAAGAGCATAGGACCCATGTCATATTAATTGGTGGGTACATTAGATTGAATTACTAATTTCCAACAATGGCTTGAAAGAAATTAATTATTTCTTGTGCTAGACAAAGTTAATTAAGAACATTTTTACATGGATAAAGTGGAGCAATTTTTACATTAGGTTGCTGATGCTCCTCTAGAAAACAACATGATAATGTCCTGTCGAGAATTATAATAGTCCTAAAGTTTATTTAAGGCGATTAGAATCATTACTACCAATTATACAACTTTATAAATGGTCAAGTATCTGCTTTATAAATATTCAAGAAAATAATGGACAGTATGTCCATATTCAAGAAAAATGAATGAAAATCAACTTGGAGCAGGTCGAACACCGCATACCCTCAAGCATGTGGGAGTGCACTATGTAAAGAATCCAACAAACAATCGATGGCTTCAAACATAATGGCGAGAAGAAGTTTTTATAATTTTAAATACTTTTTTTATTATAAAAAATTCATTTTTTATTATTATTATTTAAGACTATAAAAGAATTTAAAAAATAGGGAGGGTGAAGTGATGGTCGTGAAGAGGGAATGTCCTATTTTTCAAGGCCATGGTTTAATAATGATCCAATGTTAGCATTGCTTTTCAATTTACAGGCTGATATAAATATTTTTATACCCATGATACTAATTGTTAAGTCCATGTTTTCAAGGAAGTTATAATTTAACCTATTTGTAGCCTTTGAAAAAACCTACGTGCTAACAACAATATTAGTTTTTTATTCAAAGGTTGATTTTAAGGCTGTTGTTAGCAACAATATGAGTATTTAAGGAAATGGTTGTATTTTTAACCTTGAAATAAAAAAGAGTGCTACTGGTAGCATCACATTTTGATTTAGAGGTTGATTTTTGCATTTTTGACACAATTTTTTTTTTTTTAGGATTAGAGTTCTCGTCATGTTGTATAATGTGTTCATTTTTTTTCCACTTACTATTGTTTGAAAGCTTGCCATCTTGGCATATTTATTGTGTGAAAACTAAGCCATTTTTTGCAAATTTACACTTTTTTTTTACTAATTGTTGTTTGAAAACTTGCCATCTTGGCATATTCATTGTGGAAAAATGACCAATGATTTTAGGAATATGAAAGAGGTTTTTATGAACAATATATTTAGATTTATCCCAATGGTTTTACTTTCAATCATTGATATGAAATTTCAGGATCTTTTAACCATTAATTTTCATTTGAATTTGCATGTTAAATACTTATAAAACATGCTTAACAACATAAAATTTAAATGCTTTAAATCATGCACAAAGCAAGTATAAATATATATGAAAACTAGAAATGGACGAAACAATTGATAACAGACTTCACCCCTCATGGGCTACGTCTCTGGGTCACTTCCAATGGGAAGGTCGACCTATTAATTCTTCAAAATATTACAATTGAGTGTTCTGAGAACACTTCGGAATTTTCCCCGTCAAAAGCAGAAATAAACAACACCACTGAACTCCTTGTGAAATAATGAAAAAAACAAGTATAAACTCGAATATATTTGCTTGAGACCTCCTCTGGCATGCAAAACGAAAACACCCTCTGCCCTGCCTGTACTAAATGTACTTTCTCACCTCAGGATATGTGCACATTAATGTTTGTACGGTTTAGGATAATGTTTGTGGGGTTTTCTCCTTTATGGTTTCCCCGATGAAAATCTCCGTGCCTTGTGTATCTTGTGTATCTTTGATGTATTGATGTGCTTGTTATTCTTTCAGATAAAGATCCTAAGTAAATTAACTTAGAAAAACTAACACTTGTCATCATCATTACCATCATCATCATTGTCATGTAGTTCATCATCATCGTCATTATCATCTAGGTCATCATCATCAACATCTTTGTTGTCATTGTTGTTGTCTCATCCTCATCATTCATTTCATTCTCATTGTCCACTTTTATTGAAAGTAGCATTCATCTCACAATTTACACCAAAATTTGAAATGATGATAGCTTTATTGCAAAATAATTTTAGAATGATACAACAAAACTATATTCATTATTGAAAAATGGTTAAAAACATATTGCAAATATAATGTCTGTAATGGTGGTAGTTATGATATGTGAGAAGATATGTGGTTTCTACATTCATTTACATAATTCCATAATAACTACATTGGATAAAAATGTCAAAACCTTAGCATGAAGTTTTTTTAAGTCAAGTCTATGGGGCTGGAGTTAGAGTATTGGAATAGGGTTCCAAATGGTGACATATGGTGCCTTCCCTTAGAAACGCTTCATATCGTGTAATTGCTATTTATATTAGATATATAATAATTATACACCCATAATTGGCCATTACATTTTAGCTTAACAAAACATTACAATAAATTAAGAAAAACAAAAAAATCGCACCAATTTATATGAAAAATGCTTCCTAGTTTATCAAACAATTTATGCTCATAGTTTTTCAAACAATTTATGCTCATAGTCAATTTTTGCAAATTTACACTTTGTTTTTTCACTGAATGTTATTTGAAAACTTGCTACCTTGGCAAATTCAATGTGGGAAAATAAACCATTATTTTAGGAATCTAAAATAGGCTTTGTGAACAATGTTGTTATATTAATCCTTGTGCTTTTACTTCCAATCATTTACCAATGCACAGACCGTGGCATGCATTCTATTAATCCCATTTTTGCAAATTTACAATTTTTTCAAAAACTATCATATTGGTAGATTCATTTTAGGCAAATGACCAATCATTTTAGGAACCTAAAAGATTTTTTTGTGAATAATGTAATTAGGTTCATGCCTATGGTTTTACTTTCAATAATTGATCAATGTACAGATTATGGCGTGTATTTTAGTAAGCCAGTTTTTGCAAATTTACACTTTATTTTTAATTGAATGTTGTTTGAATACTTGCCATCTTTGCGGATTCATTGTGGGAAAATGACCCATCATTTTAGGAATATCAAAGAGTTTTTTTGTGAAAAATGTAACTAGCTCCAGGCCCGTGGTTTTATTTTCAATGATTGGCCAATGTATAGACCACAGCGTGCATTTTAGTAACACATTATACAACCTGACAAGAACTCTAAATAATTCTTATTATTTACAAGTTGCATTTAGTGACTGTTTTTACCTCCGAATTGAGAAATGGTGCTACTGGTAGCACACCATTGTTTTAAGTAGATAAAATTACAAAATTTTGTAAATTCCTTAGATTGATTTTATTTTTTATTCACATAAAAAATGACCAATTTTTAAATATAAACAGAATTAACAATTTTTGTTTCGAAATGATTTATTAAAATTTGATAAAAATATAATGATGTTAAAAAATTCAAAAAATTCAAATAAATAATTAATAAATTAATAAAACTTTAACAATAATTAAAATAAAATTAATAATTAAAAATAAATTAAAAGTTAAAGGTATAATGAACTAATTTCTAATGAAATAATATGGTGTAAATGAGGTTGTTGGATCAACTCCAATATGTAGCTTTTTAGTTCACTATAGCTTTGAAAAGACACAATTTTGGAGAAAATAACGCGAGTTGTTTATTAAGATGCTAGATTTGGGTTTGAAAAATGAACATGACAATGAAGTAGAAGAAAAATATGTCCTTCCAAACGTAGTTAGGGGTTATCAGTCACTTTTGTTTGAAATTATTTTAAAGGCATTGGTTGCATCCACATGAAGGATGGATTTTAGCAATCTCAACATCAATCACATAATAAATTTAAGAGCCTAGGACCCATGCCATATTAATAAGTGGGTATATTAGATTGAATTACTAATTTCCAACAATGGTTTGAAAGAAATTAATTATTTCTTGTGCTAAACAAAGTTAATTAAGAAAAAATTTACATAGATAAAGTGGAGCAAATTTTACATTAGGTTGCCTATGCTCCTCTAGAAAAAAACATGATAATGTCGTGCCCTTTTATCATATCAGTAGCGTTATGAAAGATCATAGCTAATTTGTGTTGAGAATTATAATAGTCCTAAAGCTTATTTAAGGCGATTAGAATCATTACTACCAATTATACAACTTTATAAATGGTGAAGTATCTGCTTTATAAATATTCAAGAAAAAATGGACAATATGTCCATATTTAAGAAAAATGAATGAAAATCAACTTGGAGCAGGTCGAACACCGCAAACCCTTAAGCATGTGGGAGCGCACTATGTAAAGAATCTAACAAACAAGTTGTGGCTTCAAACATAATGGAGAGAAGAAGTTTTCATAATTTTAAATATTTTTTTATTATAAAAAAATCATTTTTTATTTTTATTTTTTATTTAAATGTTTTTATTTTAGATTATTAAAGAATTTAAAAAACAGGGAGGGTGAAATGATGGTCGCGAAGAGGGAATGTCCTATTTTTCAAGGCCATGGTTTAATAATGATCCAATGTTAGCATTGCTTTTCGATTTTTGATATAAAGATTTTTACACCCATGATACTAATTGTTAAGTCCATGTTTTCAAAGAAGTTATAATTTAACCTAATTGTAGCCTTTGAAAAAACCTACGTGCTAACAACAACATTAGTTTTTTATTCAAAGGTTGATTTTAAGGCTGTTGTTAGAAACAATATGAGTTTTTAACATTGAAATAAAAAAGAGTGCTACTGGTAGCATCAGATTTTGATTTAGAGGTTGATTTTGGCATTTTTGACACAAAAAAAAGATTTTTAGGATTGGAGTTCTAGTCATGTTGTATAATGTGTTTATTTTTTCTTCACTAACTGTTATTTGAAATCTTGCCATCTTGTCATATTTATTGTGGGAAAACTAAGCCATTTTTTGCAAATTTACACTTTTTTTTACTAGCTGTTGTTTGAAAACTTGCCATCTTGGCATATTCATTGTGGAAAAATGACCAATCATTTTAGGAATATGAAAGAGGTTTTTATGAACAATATATTTAGATTTATCCCAATGGTTTTACTTTGACTCATTGATACGAAATTTCAAGAACTTTTAACCATTAATTTGCATGTTAAATACTCATAAAACATGCTTAACAAAATAAAATTTAAATGCTTTAAATCATGCACAAAGTAAGTAAAAATATATATGCAAACTAGAAATAGAAGAAACAATTGATAACGGAGTTCACCCCTCATGGGCTATGTCTCCGGGCTACTTCCAATGGGAAGGCCGATCTATTCAGTCTTCAAAAGCTTACAATTGAGTGTTCTGAGAAGACTCCAGAATTCTGTCTATCAGAAGCAGAAATAAACAACACCACCAAACTCCTTGCAAAATTATGAGAAAAAAAAGTATAAACTTGAATATATTTTCCCGAGACCTCCTCTAGCACGCAAAATGAGAACACCCTCCACCCTGCCTGTACTAACTATACTTTTTTGCCTCAAGATATGTGCAGATTAATGTTTGTACGGTTCACCTCAGGATTTGTTCCCACGCTTTGTATTGGGATTTGTGCAACCACTCATTGTTCTGTATTCTGCACTCCAAAATCTACCTTGTGCTGCAACTTGTGGCTTTTTATAGGAAAAAAACGTCGGTTTGTTTTGGGTCACAGGTGATGGGCCACGTTCCCTTTTTGAGCCATGCACCTCTGTGCCAAATATTAAGCTTTATCTACCATTTTAAAACAACAAACTGTCGTTGGCCTGGTGGTAAAGCATTTCGCTTTGGGGGCAGAGGTCTCGAGGTCAAACCTGTGGGCCTTTCCTCCTCGCTCACATTTTTTGATTAGTGGCATACCCCATTACACATTGGTTATAAAAGATAGTTTGGTGGATTTGATTTGTTATATGGATAAGGCTTGATTGTATGGTATAGGTTGCGGTTACACGTTGCTTGTCTCAATCATAATGTTATATGGTTTATACAATACAAGCATCCCACTAGGAAGCTTTTGGGCCACCAAAAGCTTGAAATCATTAAGAAAATAAGTGAGAGTACAACTCCCTCACTATTTCGGTCTCTAACCACCTTGCTTTGCTTGGATGCATCCCTTTTAACCCCTCACAAAGAAACTCCATGTATCGTCTCCGTGAAGATCTGACCTTCTTGTCCAGTATTACATCTTCCTTAAGTTCATTATACACTTAGGAGCAAACTCATCCACAGAAAGTGTTTGAACTTGTACATCTTGGTCTACAATCATAGGCAACTCATACAGTTTCAAGTTTTCCACATTAACAACTGAATACATTTGCATATAAGGAGAAAATTATAACTGGAAAGCATTATTACCGACTTTGTCCAAAATTGTAAAGGGTCCATACCTGATAGGCTTCAACTTTTTACCTTCAACTTGGAGTCGATCTTTGCTGATATGATTAAGCCATACTTGATCACCAATCTGAAAATGATGATCTATGAGATGATTTTCAAGCCGTTCTTTGTATTTGGCCTGGATTGATTCCAACTATTCCTATACTGCTTGATGAATTAACTGGATTTGCTGAATAAACTTCCGATCTTTATCCACATCAACTTTCCCACATTCTACATAATCTTTCCCAAAACAAAACCCTAAAGGAGACTTTGCAAAGTGCCCAAAACATGTCTCGAATGAAGACTTCTTAGTAGAAGAGTGTATAGCTCTATTGTAGGCATGCTATACATAATGCAATTGTTCATCCCAAAGCTTGGGATGCTTAGCACAATACCCTCTAAGAAGATGTACCACAGTCTGGTTGACCAATTTAGTTTGACCGTTAGTTTGTGGATGAAATGTTGTGCTTTTCTTCAACTTTGTGTCCATAAGTTCCCATAAAGATGAGCAAAATTTCTCAAGAAAGAGGGAATCTCGATCATAAATAATAGAAGTGCAAAATGAACCTATACATTTTGAAAGAACAAATGAGCAGTCATCTTAGCTGTGATCTTCTTTTTACAAGGCATGTGTATACACATTTTACTGAATTGATCCACAACAACACACATATAGTCATGTCCTTTTCTAGACATTAGTAAACCTCCTACAAAACACTTTCCCATGGATGAGAAGGAACTAGAAGTGGAGTGTACAAGCCTAATTTTATGTTACTTGGTTTACTTGTTGCACACATAACACAACCTTTTACATATTTGGACACTATATCATTCATTCAAGGCCAATATAAAAACTTTTGTAATTGTGCTACAGTTTTACCTACTCCAAAATGTCCTAAAATGAGAGAAGTGTGAGCTTCTCTTATCACATGCACTCTTTCAATTTGTGGAATACATATTTTACCAAGATGATAAACAACTTGTCATTGATATGATAGTTCAATTCTTCCTTCTGATAGCCATGCCTTAGTGATTCATAAACTTCTTTGAAATGTTCATCCTTAGTATATTGTTCAACATAACTTGCAGAACTAAAGGACTTTGTTAAATGACAATAGAAGCATTTGTTGGAGGTCTAGATAGAATATCTATAACTTTGTTCTGAATTCCTTTCTTATACTTAATAACCAAATGAAATTGTTGTAAAAAACCCATCCATCTGAAATGCCTTGATTGTTTTAGCTTAGTTTGTGATTGTTGATATTGTAGTGGCTGATAATCGATATGTATGATTGTTTCTTTACCCATTAGGTAATGTTTCCACTTTTTAAAACTTTGTACTAATGCATACAACTCTTTGTCATATGTTGGATAGTTGATTATATTTTTAGAAAAAGTTTCAGAATGATAGCATATTGTTTTTTTATGTCGCATTAAGACTGCCCCCATTTCATAACCATTAGAATCAATTTCTATCTCAAATGGTTGTTGTAGATATGACAGTGCAAGTATTTGTAGTTGTGGTGATGTTTTCTTTCAGTGTGTCGAAGGATTTTTGTTCCTTTCCTTCCCACTGAAAGACTTTGTTCACGCTTTTCAAAGCATGTAAAGGAGAAACTATAAAGGAGAAATTCACAATGATCTTCCTCTAGTATTGGGCTGCTCCCAAAAAGATTCTTACTTCTATTACATTATTTGGCTTAGGCCAGTTTACAATGGCCTCAACTTTAGAGGGATCAATCTTCAATTCACCACCCCCTACAATGTATCCTAACTATACTAAATATGTATTTCAAATTCACATTTAGACATCTTTAGGTACAATTTTCCCCTTACAAGTACATCCAATACATGTTTATCGTGCTTGACATGCTCTTCCCAAGTTCAACTGAAAATCAGAATATCATGTAAGTAGACTATAGCAAAATCATCAATGAAGGGGCTAAGCACATCATTCATCACCCTCATAAATGTTGCAAGTGCATTACAAATCCCAAAGGGCATTACCATCCATTCATACAATCTCTGTTTGGTTTTAAAAGCCGTTTTCCAAATATCATTGTCATGAATACGAATTTGATGATAACCACTTCTCAAGTCTAACTTAGTGAAAAATATTTATTTTTTAACTGATCTAAAAGATCATCAATTCAAGGAAGAGGATACCTCATTCTTTATTGTAATTCTGTTCATTGCCCTGTAATCAACACACATGCGCCATGTGCCATATTTCTTTGGCACCAAATCAATTGGCGAACCACACAGAGAGGAACTTGGATGAATGGACCCTGTCTCAATCACTTCTTGAACCTATTTCTTTATATTTGCATTCTCAACAATGGAAGACCTGTACATACCAATATTAGGGACATCTTGCAGTAATGAGTTTCATGTTGAATTTCCTTTTTTGGAGGTAATAATTTAGGTTCTTGAAACACAATATCATAATCAGATACCATCTTTATCAAGTCCTTTTTAATTTTATGATAAAAACCTTTAAATGATTCAATTTGTTCAACATATTTTTCTTTTACTATCATAAGCACAAAGTTCTTACTTGCATTAATTAACCTCTTCATTTGATTTGCAGAAACTAAACAAAGATTCGTTTTCATGCGATGTGCATGAATGATATATTCAATACCATCCTTAGTGAGCTGATTCATGTTATATTCCCTATAAAATATAGCCTTCCTATCATACATATATGGACTACCCAACACAATACCACATATATCCAATGTAACCGCATCTAGATCTACCTCATCCACAAATCTAGAAGTGATGGAAAACCTAATTCTACACTATTTTGTAACTTGTAATTGTGCATTATCACATACCCATCCAAGTGGATATGTATTAGGGTGCAACTTAGTTTCCAATTGTAACTTCTTAACAATTTCTTCTGAAATGAGGTTTGATTGTGATCCACTGTAAAAAAGAGTATCAATTTTTATGTTTGGAGATTACTCTAATATGAAATAACTCACTCCTCTTTCTTTCATCAATGGCATGCTCATTTCTTGAAACCGAACAAGAAGAAATTTTACCTTGAATTCTTCTAGCAACCACCTTAGTTTCATCCCCGGAGTCTAACCTCAAATCATGTTGGATTGCTGCTGCAATAGTCTTTTTGTCTTCTTTATTCTGAAACTTCTCAGGCTTGAGTTTCGGATGAAGTTTCCAATATTTGGAAGCATCATGACCTTTCTTCTGACAATGAGTACATGTAGGATTATCTCCTTCCTTATTCACAGTAGTTGTGTGTTTACCTTTTCCCTTTTCTTTAGACTTGTTTCCATGAGGTTTGAAAGGTTTCTTGGAAAATTATTCTTTGTTATTCTTCCCCTTCGTCTCTATGTCAGTTTCTTGAACATACACCTCATCAAGGTGAGTCAGATTAAACATCAATATCATATGATGTAAATAACTATGCAATCCTCCTATATATTTGAGAATATTTTCCTGGGTGTAGAGAGGTATACCAAGTATCAATACTCTTTTACAAAATTCTTGTGTGTAATATTGCACACTTTGTCCCATACCTTGCCTCAGATTCTGCCAATCCATCATAGCTTGCTGCATATACCCTAATGGATAGAACTGCTTTTTAGTGTTGAAGTGAACTCATACCAAGATGAGATGATTTTTCGTGGATTTTTCCTTTCGTGGAAAGATTCTTTTGAGATCTTCTCTCCCACCATATGAGAGCAGTCCCTCCAAGTAGAAGAGAATCCAAATGAATATTAATGTTATCTTCAGTACAATTTTGAATCCTACATTAAACTTAAATTTGATGTATCCAATTGTCCAATTTTTCAGCATTAAGGTCTCCATTATACATAGGTAAATCAAACTTAATATCTAGCTTTAATTGAGGCACATTAAAGTCAATTTTTTCTTTATGATTTTCAAATGGAGAATGTAAAGATAAAGAACCATCAATATAAGATTGAGAAGATGGTGGAGATTTAGGAGGTTCCTCACCACCTACTTCTTTTTTACCTTTTGCATGAGATGGACCTCCTTGTTCACCTCTCTATCGATCTTGATAGAGCTCCCCTACCATCATTTCCATTCTCATGAAATCTTTCAGAAAGTCCCCTTCATATGGGATATAGGAAGCTGCTTCTTCTCCTTTTGGTGAAGACATTTTCCCTCTTCTAGAACCAATCTCTGGATCAAACTCTTCAAGTTATCCTTCACCACGTTGTAGCCTGAATCTTGTTAAAATAAACTCATAATGCAATTGTTATCTTGCTTTGATACCAAACTTGATCTGACATTTCATGATCTTTTATCCATTAATTTGCATTTGAATTTGCACATTAAATACTCATAAAACATGCTTAACAATAGAAAATTTAAATGCTTTAAATCATTCACAAAGCAAGTAAATATATATATGCAAACAAAAAATAGAAGACACAACTGATAACGCAGTGCACCCCTCCTGGGCTACGTCTCCAGGCAACTTCCAATGGGAAGGCCGATCTATTAAGTCTTCAAAAGCTTACAATTGAGTGTTCTGGGAACACTTCAGAATTCTGTCTGTCAGAAGAAAAAATAAACAACATCACTGAACTCACGAAATTCTGAGAAAAATGAGTATAAACTCAAATATATTTGCTTGAGACCTCCTATGGCATGCAAAACGAGAACACCCTCTTCCCTGCGTGTACTAACTGTACTTTCCTGCCTCAAGATATGTTCACATTAATGTATGCATGGTTCTCCTCAAGATTTGTTCCCACGTTCTGTCATGGGATCTGTGGAACCACTCACTGTTTTGTATCATGCACTCCGAACTCTGCCCTGTACTGTAACTCATGGATTTTTATAGGAAAAAACATTTGGGTTTTTTGGGTCGCGAGCCATGGGCCACGTGCCATTTTGGATACCCGCACCTTTGCACCAAATCTTAAGCTTTATCCACCATTTGACAACAAAAAATGAACGTTGCCTTGGTGGTAAAGCGTTACACTTTGGGGGCAGAGGTTCTGGGGTCAAACTTGAAGGCCTCTCCTCCTTGCGCACAATTTTTTATTAGTGGCATACCACATTACACATTGGTTATAACATATAGTTCGACGGATTTGATTTGTTATATGGATAGGGTTTGGTTGTATGGTATAGGTTATGGTTACACGTTGCTTGTATCCACCATAATGTTATATGGTTTATACAATAGAAATTGAATAGGGGTGCCTTGGTGTTGGCATGGGGTTGAGGGCTAAGCCCTCCCCCTGTCTTTTTCTATAACCAAAAGCATATCAACTTGTTGCAGCTGCAACCATTTCCCAAAATTCTAAAAATATTTAGGACCCTCCTTTGCATGGATTAGTTTGATTTTCTGCTTGAAATTGGTCTAAGAACTTTCAGAAAGACGTTGCTTGTGCTTGGATTGAGATACCCATTGTTTTGATTTCTTCCTCTGATGCCTTAAGTCATCCACTATTCGATCAGGTTCTATCGCTTCCCTTAAGCACATTTGAAAGCATGCTGGAATCAGAAGATGATTTGTTTTGATTTTCCACCGTTGCGGGTGGATCTTAGCTTTGGTCTTCCGCAGTTGCGGATGGTTTTTTGTTTTGCAGAAAGAAAACCTTCCGATTTCCGACCCGTTGGGTTTTTCCTGTCGGACGCTTTTTTGTTTGGCATCGGAAGATTTTATGATCTTCTTTTCCAGCGTTACGGATGGGTTTTCACTTTCTTTCCGATTCATGTGTTTCAGCTGTATTTTGGCTGTGTATCAGAGCCTTTTACCATCTTTTTCTTCCGCCGTTGCGGATGGATTTTCGTTTCGACTTCGATATCTTTCCCGGTTTCGTTATTTTACTTTGGCGGCTATGGCATTGGAATTTTGTATCTTTTTTCCTCCGCCATTGCGGCTGCTAAAACTCTTACCTCTCCGATCTAAAAGTTTTCCGATTCCGACTTAGGACCCGCCGTTGTGGGCAAGGGTACGCTTTAAAGTTCCGACGTTGCGGGTGGGAAAAGTGCTAGCCCTTCCGATGTAAAGTCGTTTTGTTTCCGATTCGAGCTTCACGGATGGATTTTTCTTATGACTCTTCGCCGTTGCGGAAGAGTTTGCGCTGTCACCTTTTGATTGGTTTTACCTCCGACGTCCGATCATTAGTTTTTTCCCGCCTTTCCTATCACTGCGGATGGATTTAGGTTATGGCCTTCCACCGTTGCGGAAGGATTTTCATTTCACCTTCCGATCCAGAATAGGCTCCCATCCGATATGTTACGTGTCACACGTGTGGACCATTTCTATATATGCAGGGAGGCAGGTCATTATTCTATTGTTATTTTTTCTAACTACTGTGCCCATCATTGTCGTGCTGTCGCGCTTGCCCGGTCCCTCATTGCGGTACATTCAGTACAAGTGTCTCCACCGTGAAGCCTGCCAAGAATCTCCTCGTCGGATATGTCTGTGCCAGGTAGGTTTTACTCACCTTCTCCCGTTCCGTTGAGACATTTGATAAGGTTATGCGGTCAGTTTTGGTTGCGGTAGTTTGTTTTCCCTAGCTGTGTTCCTGTTTCGTTATTTTTCGTGCCTATATAGGTGGGGGAGGTTATGTGGATTTTCTGTGAGCATTGGTTGGTTGCCCCTTTGTGTTGAGGTTTTCATATCATGCGCGTCTTCGAACCCCAGCCATTTTACCTATGCGGTCCTGCGCAAACCATTTTAGTGCTCAGCTTCGAACCCGGGTCGGGGGAGGAGGTTTATCACGACCCGTAGTTATCTGCCGTAGTATGCACAAGGGTTTGTTTTTTCTTTCTTAATTGAACGCGCCATAGAAGCTCGCACTTTTGAATAGCAGGCGGTTCACTGTGCCATGCCACGCACTGTTGTTTGTGTTTTGAACCTGAGCCAGTGGGGGGAAGAGTGATGTATCCTCGCATTTAGTCTGTTGACCATTAGATTGAGCGTGCAGTCCGTTGTAAGCGTGCCGTTGTAAAATTGCCTGGGTTTTGTCCCTTGTAGGTTCCGCGCAGCGACGTGATAATGGCATGCATAGAAAGCAGAAATGTGTTGCATATCAATGTAGATCTTTTTCTGTCCTGGATATGATTGATAGAATTGTTTAGTGTCCTACAGTAGTGGTAGATTGCATATTTTTACTATATCTAACTTGTTTTCCACTACCCATTGGGTTTAATAATTTTGTTAGTCAGGAAATTTCAGTCCATACACACATATTTTTAACAAATTGCTGTCATGATACACATAGGAGAAGTAAAATGTTGCACACTGTCATATAAATGTCTGCACCTTAAATTTCTCAATATTACAATGTTATATATGACAGGAAGAATTTGAATCCACCATGTCCAAGAGGCAGAAGAAGAAGGCCCCTGTGGTCGAAGAAGAACCAGAAGTAGAGGTTGTCACAAAGACCGAATACATATATGAAGACACTCAATGTGTTTCTGGTGTTAACCCGAGTACAAATGGGGTGAAATATATAGATTGATTTCCCGCAGGGAGGTTCCTGACATGGTCCTTGAAGAAGAATCCATCTATGCTAACATAGAGAAATATTCTCTCATGAAAGTTGCCACCAGACCAGAGCTGTTCCCTTGCTTTGAGGTAATTGGATGGATTCTGCCCCAGACAGAGACAACCACAATGATCCTAGGGAACGTTGAAAAGCAAGGCTATGCTGCTTACAGCCCTGGATATGTGGCTCTAGCCTATCACTTGCCAGAAGCTCAGGTGTTCTTATCTGATGATTGGTTAAACAACATAAGAAAGGACCTCATAGAGACCATGAAAAGAATGCTACTAACTGGTAAGCATTTTAGGACCAGAGTAACAGGCGAATATGATACTGCAAGTTTAAGGGTTCCATACATATTCATAGCCTTGATGCTCAACAGAATATTTGGACGAGCTCATGGCAGGTTTTTCAAGCTAGAATGGATACCCATCATATTTCATGTTGCAACCCAAGGGACAGTCTTCAACTGGGCCAGCCTTGTATCGAGCAGTCTTTCTTCTTGCTTGGCCGCAGCCTTGGGAGGAGAATCCCGGAAAAGGTCCAAATTCTATATGAGTTCAATATTGATAGACTGCATATTGTGTAACTAGCATTTCCCTGGTCTCAGGTGCATCTGGGACAAGGAAAGAATGCCGGTTTATGCTGCTTACAAACCATTGTGAGCACACCAGTACCATAGGCATTACAAAGAAGTCTGTGAGCACTTCATTATGCCACTCTACACACTCATTTTTCGGAAAGAGTGTGATTGTATGTAGGAAGGGGCCATGCAAGTAATAGAGGATTATGCAGACTACTTCTTGACAGAAAATGACATGTATTTCAGAATGTTTGGAGGCTCGAGAGTGCCTTCCCTCCTGCTAAAATATGCAACCGACTACATTGTCCACAAGGAGGCAGTCAGACAAGTGTTCCTAGACGGAATAGGCAGTTTTCTGTTCAAGCATAAGAAGACTGCTTATCCTCCCTTGCCTTTCAAACTAGGAAGTTGCAGGTTCACTAAGGTGAAACAAGCTGATGAATTCGTACAAGAACTGGAAAAGTTCCATTTTGGCGAGATGCCTTTCCGGAGAAATGACACTCACAGGAAAGTAGCTGAGCACTGTAAAGAGCATAAGGTGCATTTTGAGTATACCCACCATTTCGATAGGGAAGAATCTGTCTTCCGGAATGCCCCGAACATGACAACACTGAAGAGAAGATTCAAGAAGAAAATCACTACCATAGGTGGGAAAGGGGATGAACAGGTTAAGGCTGAGGAAGAGGCCAAAAGGAGAAATGAAGAAGCCCAGAGCTTAGTGAAAGAAGCTGCAGAAAGGCTGCATATAGAAGGAGAAAGAAGAGCTAATTAGGAAGCAGCTGAGAAAGCAAAGGAAGCAACCAAAGAAGCAGAAGAAGCAAAGAGAAATCTCGATGAGGAGCTCCAAAAGCAACAAGTTGAAAGAATAAAGTCGACCTAGCAGTCAGCTTCTGAAATAGAAGCAGGGAAAACCCAGGAGGTGGAGAATCCTGAGGTTCAGACCTCTCAAATACCTACTACCAGCATACCCATGGTCCCCACACTCAAGCTGGTCCCTTTTGTGCAGGAAAAGGGAAAGGAAATCCCTGATTTCAACACTGTATATTATGATAGGGAAACGAAGAGAATAATAAAAAGGATAGAGAGGAAAGTTGAAGCAGAAGGTCTACCTGGTAAAATGATAACAGATACAGCTGTTATGTTAGGAACTGACCAGGATTCAAGATTTACCCTAAGAGCCGGGTCTGCATTCATCCAAGCTTCAGAAGATAATGTAGGAAAGATAATGATAGACTTGGAGCAATCCAATAAATCTTCTGCTCAATTAAAGGATAGATTGAGGAAAGAGAGGGAGGAAAGCAACAGGCTCAAAAGGAAATATGAAGATGTGCAACGGGAAATGAAGTCCTCAAGACCTGAAGTACAGGCCCTTCAAGTAGAAATGCAAGTCAAGGAAACAACACAAGAGGCCCTAGAGAAAGTGCAGAAGGAATGCCAAGATTTAAAGAGTGAGAAGGGACAGCTACTGGCAAAGGTGGAGGAGCTAGAAGAGCAGCCGAAGATTCTCTTGCAAGCAAATGATATGCACACCCAAGAACTGAGAAAGGAACATCAGGAGCAGATTTCTTCTTTGACCACTGCTTTGGAAGTGGCAAGAGAATAGCAGGTTAATCTCCAGCCTTTCAAGGAGCATGTATTGACCCAAAAAACCAAGATGCTGCAGCTGCAGACTGCTGTTGAAGAAGAAAGATGTAGAGTGATGCAAATTGACGACCGATTGGAGGAGATCCTGGAAACTGCATCCTACTTTGTGGACCGATCCCAAGACATCCTAGAGGTCCTAACTGCAATAATGGCAAGGTTGGAGAACAACGAAGAAACCCCAGTGGATCTATCAGCAAAAGACCAGCAGGCCCTCAAACGGGACTATAACCTAGTGGAGTTTGCTATTAACACCACTGAAGACTTCAAGAAGGCAGTAAAGAAGAAAAAGGGATTATGCACCGAGTTTTTTAGAAGGATTCTCATTACATATAACCGGTGCCAGATAGAAGCGGAAGAGAGGCTTGAAGCTTTCCCAGATCACGATGCCTTTGTGGAGTTATTACAGAAGAGATTCCAGGAGGAAGAAGCTAAGGTGCAGGATATCAAAGCCCTGGATGATCTGATCTTGAGAAGCCAAGTAGCTCATCCAGTTGTCAGTGTACAGCTTCTGGAAGATCAGCTTCGATCGAGTACATCCAGGGTCGAGGCTATTAAGAATCAAGCTGAGAAGTTTGAGATAAATATTCAGTTTTTAGAACCTTGTGCTTTTGAAGGCATCGTTAATGAAGCTACAGTGTGGAAGAAATTTCTAGATATTCAAGTAGGCCCTTCCTCATGAAGGATCCATCATTATTGTAATTTGTAACTATTTTGTGAAACATTTAAGAAAAGTGGAACGTTGGGAGAGGAGAGGTTGGGAAGCCCAACAGTCTGATCCTTTTGTATAAATGTAAAAGACTTAGAAGAAAAGAGGACTTTTTCCCAGCGAGACTGGTGAAGACATATTGTAAGAAGAACTATTTCCTTTTGCAATAATAAATTACAGTTGGCCTATTGGAGAAAGCTTTGTGGAAGATTCTAATGCTGTGCAATGGATTTGTTGAAGAGGAACTATTTCGTTTTTAGCTTTATGTCCATTAACCGTGAGACCGTTCTAACTCTTTGAACCTACGTTCTTGCATGAATGTTTTCCGGTTTATTTTATGAAGATTTCCACTAGGAGTAATGAATGTTGTTCATAAACAATTGGCTATCTGGTTGTGAAATATCTTTAATTGTTCATGCAATATGGGAAGAAATATCAGCTAACTGTAGTTTCTATGATGTTGCATGCACGCTTTACATTACTCATAATTAAATTCAGTTTGCTCCCCAGGGATAGATAGATAGGTAGTTAGTTTCATTTCATGGCTGCATATGTGATTTAAATGTTTGTGGGCTTAAGACGAGAGGTAAGAACCTGGGCATCACATTGTGACTGTTCCTTGCATCCTAATCACCCTGCATGGTTAAATAGGCATCTGCATTTCATACATTAAATCAAAATTACAAAAACTCGGTGGACCGGGCCGCAACCGGTAAAACCTTTATTTTGTTACTTGACCTACGGTAGCTGGACTGCAAACCGGACGGATTCCCTATACCAAACAGTCAATGGGCTAGTTGGGAATGTTGACTGGGGAGAATCCCTTTCTGTTGTCTCCTGTGAATTTCCAGGCCTCAACAGTTCTGGTGCTAGAAGGAGGGCCGCCAGTGCATGGCTAGCCATGGAAACTTAATTTCTCGAGATTACCCCACCAGCAGATATTTAAAAGCTTTTGACTTGACCGAAGCAGACTTACCTTTTGTTCTACCTTCAAAGCAGGTAAACCTGGTTTCATCCTTCATTACTCTTTTCTCAGCTTGTTCTTGTAGCTGTGCCTATGGCTGGCATAAATGTAAACCAACCCAACCCATTGCCTGCATGGAGAGCTAGATCCCCTCTGAAACTTACTCCACCTTTGCATAACCTACCTCAAGCCTTTGACAAGCTGTTGCCTAGGTTTGACCCCAAAGAAAGGACTACTGTAGATGACCACCTGCAAAGCTTTTATCTAGCATTAGAGGGGCTAAGAGCTGGGGAGTATGAAGATGTGGTCTTTAGATTGTTCCCGCACACCCTGAAAGGAGCAGCAACATCCTGGTATTTCAGTCTCCCTGCAAATTCTATTCCCGATTGGAATGCTTTTGAAAGAATATTCAGAAATAAATATGCAACTCAGAAAACACATGCCTCATTAATGAAAGGTCTTGGTTTGTTAAGAAAAGAGAAGAATGAGAAGGTACATATTTTCACTCAACGATTTTCAATATACCTAAAGAACTTCTCTGAAGCTGACAAACCCTCAGACAAGGTCTTAATTGAGTATTATACCTCAGCCCTAGGGCCTGAGCTGGCCATGTTTGCCAAGATGAAAGCCAAACCCACATTGGTAGAGACTTAGGAAGAGGCCGAAAGAGTAGAGGCTGAGAGGGAAAGTGTAGAAGATTATCCTGATTTACCTAGAGAGAAAAATCCAAACAGAAGAGCTTTATTGCTGTCTAAACCTGTAGATGAACAATCATGTGAGTATCAGAGAATGATGACAATGCTTCAAAAGCTATCTAACCGAATCATAGATCTGGAGAGAGAAAAGGAAGTTCAGAAAACTTATAAGCCCTGCTATCCGAAAAGAGAGGATAACAACCAATGGAAAGTCCCTCCACCAAGTTTAGCATCAATGAACATAACAGAAATAGGGGGGATAATTTATGTACCTTTCACCAGCAACCCCACTCTGAGAAGAAATGCCCTCAATGGTTGAATTCAATGTCTTTGGTAATGAATAAGTTGCTAAACTCCAAATTGACTAAAGACATTGGTGAAGAAGGAGAAAAAGAACAGACCATGGAGAAGCAAGATGATGATACAATATTCTTATGGAATGGTGTTTCTCTGTTCCACACAAAAGAAAATACTCTCAAGTCGCAATATACACCTACAACCACAAAATATAAAACCCTGGCAATTAAGGACAATGCAATACTTCCAAAGATTAAAGAGTTGCAAAAAAAAGTCAAGAGGCAGGCTGATGTGAAAGCTAAAGATGACACGCCTAAAGCCACTACTTGCAAACAGGAAACGGAGCCACTCATTGAACCTACCAAACCTGTGGAAGATGATGAGGATGGAAAAGCTGACAAACTTAAAGAGGAGATTCCTACAAAAAATCAACCTGTGGAAGAAAATATCGAATTAACTAGCACAAGGAAAACTAGCGCTCCATCTTTCCTTGTGACTCGTGAAATTTTGAATCATAAGGTGCATAATTGTTTGGTGGACTCTGGATCATCCATGAATGTTATGCCTCTGGCAGTATGCAAAAAACTTAATGGGCAACTAAAACCTACTATTTGGGATGTCACTCAACTCGACAAAACTAGTGTCAAAGTAGTGGGGGAGATGTAGAACGTTCTGATTTGATTGTCTGCAAATAAAAGGATATGTCATTACATTGACATTGTAGTAGCAGACATACCTGATGGTTATGGAATGATCCTGAACCGAGATTGGACAGCAAGACTAAATGGGTACTTTGCTTTAGATTGGTCTCACTTGTGGTTACCTCAGAAGGGCAGCCCAAACCTGATTAATATATTAAGAGAGCCCTACATGAAGCACAATGTCACTAAGCTAGGAGAGGGAAATGAATTTGCTGATTCTGTCCTGGGAAATTATCTGACTGAGTTTAAGATAAGACATCTTGCTTCAAGAAAGGCCAGTTCTATGACTGATACTCAGCCTGAGCTCCTTCAACTTCCTCAGGATGTAAGAGACGATTGTAGGATAGTAGACATGTGTTCAGTTTCAAAAACAGCCCAGCTAGATCATGGTTAAACAACTCATCTCTATTATTCAGCCCACCCCTTAACTCCCCCATGATTAAATATTTTCAGGAGTGGGCAATAATTTTTCTTTCTTTTTGTTTTGTACATAAATAAATTGTTTTGTGTTCTTTAATGCTTTGATGTTTTTCTTTTGATTATTGGATTTGATGCTGTTTTCCATTATTGCTTTGCTAGCATTTCTTTTGGTCTTGAATAAAGAGGCAAACTTTTGGTTGCAATGGAAACATCAGGGTTCTTTATTAACTGAAATCTTGAGCGAGAGACTGTGCTTTAAAGTATAGAATGTCTTCTAGTCACAGTGTTCCTAACTGGCAACACATTCATTGAAGTCTTACTTAACCCTTGTAAATAGCTTAGAATTAAAAGAGGTCTGGAATACTATTTCAACGCTCCATCCATGTCACATATTAAATATCCAAAGGAGTGACAGCAAAAGACCCACGGAAAGGAAGCAGAGTAAGACAGTATATCATATATAAATGATCCCATGACATATATTCAGAAAATCAAAAAGCTATCAAGAGTCAAAACTCCTTAAAGAAAAACAGTACATATCAAATAAAAATATCAAAGCAGGAAGTACTAAATGGCCACAAGATCCTCTCCGTCTATGAATTGAAATATGAAGTACATTGTTCACACAAAAGGACACTATGGGATAGAGGATCCTGAATTAAAATTCAGTAAGAAAGGCTTGCAGGAGGACTCATATCAAAAGAACTAAAGTTCAAAAGACACAAAAGTGCAGTTGGCATGGGAATGAGGAACAAAAGGATAATACTGTTTACTCCCTGTCACAATCTTGTGTTGTCCAAGCTGTAAACTACCTGAGGACAGGCAAAACAAACCTCACTTATTTGGCCTCAAAAGAGTTATTAAGACTTGCAATATTTCTGATGTTACCATTTCCCAAAGAATAGACTACTTCTCAATGGTTTAAATGCTTAAGCTGGCCAGCCCAAGGATAAAGACATCTAGAAGATTTCAACTTTTATTCAGATAGTCCTGCACTGGGAAGGAGTTAATTCAGAAATCTGGGGTTCACCAGGTAGTGTCCAATTGTTGCAGCTGCAACCATTTCCCAAAATTCTAAAATTTCTTAGGACCCTCCTTTGCTTGGATTAGTTTGATTTTCTTCTTGAAGTTGGTCTAAGGAATTTCAGAAAGACGTTGCTTGTTCTTGGATTGAGCTACCCATTGTTTTGATTTCTTCCTCTGATGCCTTAAGTCATCCACTATTCGATCAGGTTCTATCGCTGCCCTTAAGCGCATTTGAAAGCATGCTGGAATTTAAAGATGATTTGTTTTGATTTTCCACCGTTGCGGGTGGATCTTAGCTTTGGTCTTCCGTAGTTGCAGGTGGATCTTAGCTTTGGTCTTTTGCAGTTGCGGATGGTTTTTTGTTTTGAAGAAAGAAAACCTTCCGATTTTTGACCCGTTGGGTTTTTCCCGTCGGACGCTTTTTTGTTTGGCATCGGAAGCTTTTATGATCTTCTTTTCCGCCGTTACGGATGGGTTTTCACTTTCTTTCCAATTCATGTGTTTCGGCTATATTTTGGCTATGTATCGGAGCCTTTTACCATCTTTTTCTTCCACCATTGTAGATGGATTTTCGTTTCGACTTCGATATCTTTCCCGGTTTCGTTATTTTACTTCGGCGGCTGTGGCATTGGAATTTTGTATCTTTTTTCCTCCACCGTTGCAGCTGCTAAAACTCTTACCTCTCTGATCTAAAAGTTTTCCAATTCCGACTTAGGACCCGCCGTTGCGGGCAGGGGTACGCTTTAAATTTCGGACGTTGCGGGTGGGAAAAGCGCTAGCCCTTCTGACGTAAAGTTGTTTTGTTTCTGATTTGAGCTTCACGGATGGATTTTTGTTATGACTCTCCGCCGTTGTGGAAGAGTTTGTGCTGTCACCTTTCGATTGATTTTACCTCCGACGTTCGATCATTAGTTTTTTCCCGCCTTGCCTATCACTGCGAACGGATTTAGGTTATGGCCTTCCGCCGTTGTGGAAGGATTTACGTTTCACCTTCCGATCCAGAATAGGCTCCCGTCCAATATGTTACATGTCACACGTGTGGACCATTTCTATATATGCGGGGAGGCAGGTCATTATTCTATTGTTATTTTTTCTAACTACCGTGCCCGTCATTGTCGTGCTGTCGTGCTCGCCCGGTCCCTCGTTGCGGTACATTCAGTACAGGTGTCTCCACCACGAAGCCTGCCAAGCATCTCCTCGTCGGATATGTCCGTGCTAGGTAGGTTTTACTCACCTTCTCCTGTTTCGTTGAGACATTTGATAAGGTTATGCAGTCAGTTTTGGTTGTGGTAGTTTGTTTTCCCCGGCTGTGTTCCTGTTCCGTTATTTTTCACGCCTATATAGGTGGGGGAGGTTATGTGGATTTTCTGTGAGCATTGGTTGGTCGCCCCTTTGTTTTGAGGTTTTCATATCATGCGTGTCTTCGAACCCCAGCCATTTTACCTATGCGGTCCTGCGCAAACCATTTTAGTGCTCGGCTTCGAACCCGGGTCGGGGGAGGAGGTTTATCATGACCCGTAGTTATCTGCCGTAGTATGCACAGGGGTTTGTTTTTTCTTTCTTAATTGAATGCGCCATAGAAGCTCACACTTTCGAATAGCAGGTGGTTCACTGTGCCATGCCACACACTGTTGTTTGTGTTTTGAACCTGAGCTAGTGGGGGGAAGAGTGATGTATCCTCGCATTTAGTCTATTGACCATTAGATTGAGCATGTAGTCCATTGTAAGCGTGTCGTTGTAAAATCGCCTGGGTTTTGTCCCTTGTCGGTCCCACGCAGCGACGTGATAATGACATGCATAGAAAGTAGAAATGTGTTGCATATCAATGTAGATCTTTTTCTGTCCTGGATATGATTGATAGAATTGTTTAGTGTCCTACAGTAGTGGTAGATTGCATATTTTTACTGTATATAACTTGTTTTCCACTGCCCATTGGGTTTAATAATTTTGTTAGTCAGGACATTTCAGTCCATACACACATATTTTTAACAAATTGCTGTCATGATACACATAGGAGAAGTAAAACGCTGCACACTGTCATATAAATGTTTGCACCTTGAATTTCTCAATATTACAATGTTATATATGGCAGGAAGAATTCGAATCCACCATGTCCAAGAGGCAGAAGAAGAAGGCCCTTGTGGTCGAAGAAGAACCAGAAGTAGAGGTTGTCATGAAGACCGAATACATATATGAAGACACTCAATGTGTTTCTGGTGTTGAACCTGAGTACAAATGGGGTGAAATATATAGATTGATTTCCCGCAGGGAGGTTCCTGACATGGGCCTCGAAGAAGAATCCATCTATGCTAACATAGATAAATCTTCTCTCATGAAAGTTGCCACTAGACCAGAGCTGTTCCCATGCTCTGAGGTAATTGGATGGATTCTGCCTCAGGTAGATACAACCACAATGATCCTGGGGAACGTTGAAAAGCAAGGCTATGCTGCTTACAGCCCTGGATATGTGGCTCTAGCCTATCACTTGCCAGAAGCTCAGGTGTTCTTATCTGATGATTGGTTAAACAACATAAGAATGGACCTCATAGAGACCATGAAAAGAATGCTACTAACTGGTAAGCATTTTAGGACCAGAGTAACAGGAGAATATGATACTGCAAGTTTAAGGGTTCCATACAGATTCATAGCCTTGATGCTCAACATAATATTTGGACGAGCTCATGGCAGGTTTTTCAAGCTGGAATGGATACCCATCATATTTCATGTTGCAACCCAAGGGGCAGTCTTCAACTGGGCCAGCCTTGTATCGAGCAGTCTTTCTTCTTGCTTGGCCCCAGCCTTGGGAGGAGAATCCCGGAAAAGGTTCAAATTCTATATGAGTTCAATATTGATAGACTGCATATTGTGCAACCAGCATTTCCCTGGTCTCAGGTGCATCTGGGACAGGGAAAGAATGCCAGTTTATGCTGCTTACAAACCATTGTGGGCACACCAGTACCATAGCCATTACAAAGAAGTCTGTGAGCACTTCATTATTCCACTCTACACGCTCATTTTTCAGAAAGAGTGTGATTGTATGTCAGAAGGGGCCATGCAAGTAATAGAGGATTATGCAGACTACTTCTTGACAGAAAATGGCATGTATTTCAGAATGTTTGGAGGCTCGAGAGTGCCTTCCCTCCTGACAAAATATGCAACCGACTACATTGTCCACAAGGAGGCAGTCAGACAAGTGTTCCTGGATGGAATAGGTAGTTTTCTGTTCGAGCATAAGAAGACTGCTTATCCTCCCTTGCCTTTCAAACTAGGAAGTTGCAGGTTCACTAAGGTGAAACAAGCTGACGAATTCGTACAAGAACTGGAAAAGTTCCATTTTGGCGAGATGCCTTTCCGGTGAAATGACACTCACGGGAAAGTAGCTGAGCACTGTAAAGGGCATAAGGTGCATTTTGAGTATACCCACCATTTCGATAGGGAAGAATCTATCTTCCGGAACGCCCCGAACATGACAACACTGAAGAGAAGATTCAAGAAGAAAATCACTACCATAGGTGGGAAAGGGGATGAACAGGTTAAGGCTGAGGAAGAGGCCAAAAGGAGAAATGAAGAATTCCAGAGGTTAGTGAAAGAAGTTGTAGAAAGGCTGCATACAGAAGGAGAAAGAAGAGCTTCTCAGGAAGTAGCTGAGAAAGCAAAGGAAGCAGCCAAAGAAGCAGAAGAAGCAAAGAGAAAGCTCGATGAGGAGCCCCAAAAGCAAGAAGCTGAAAGAATAAAGTCAACTCAGCAGTCAGCTTATGAAATAGCAGCAGGGCAGACCCAGGAGGTGGAGAATCCCGAGGTTCAGACCTCTCAAATACCTGCTACCAGCATACCCATGGTCCCCACACTCAAGCTGGTCCATTTTGTGCAGGAAAAGGGAAAGGAAATCCCTGATTTCAACACTGTATATTATGATAGGTCAATGAAGAGAATAACAAAAAGGACAGAGAGGAAAGTTGAAGCGTTTGTTCTACCTGGTAAAATGATAACAGATACGGCTGTTATGTTAGGAACTGACCAGGATCCGAGATTTACCCTAAGAGCTGGGTCTGCATTCATCCAAGCTTTAGAAGATAATGTAGGCAAGATAATGATAGACTTGGAGCAATCCAATAAATATTCTGCTCAATTAAAGGATACATTGAGGAAAGAGAGGGAGGAAAGCAATAGGCTCAAAAGGAAATATGAAGATGTGCAACAGGAAATGAAGTCCTCAAGAGCTGAAGTACAGGCCCTTCAAGTAGAAATGCAAGTCAAGGAAACAGCACAGGAGTCCCTAGAGAAAGTGCAAAAGGAATGCCAAGATTTAAAGAGTGAGAAGGGACAGCTACTGGGAAAGGTGGAGGAGCTAGAAGAGCAGCCGAAGATTCTCTTGCAGGCAAATGATCTGCACACCCAAGAACTGAGAAAGGAACATTAGGAGAAGATTTCTTCTTTGACCACTGCTTTGGAAGTGGCAAGAGAACAACAGGTTAATCTCCAGCCTTTCAAGGAGCATGTATTGACCCAGAAAACCAAGATGCTGCAGCTACAGACTGCTGTTGAAGAAGAAAGATGCAGAGTGCTGCAAATCGACGGCCGGTTGGAGGAGATCCTGGAAACTGCATCCTACTTTGTGGACCGATCCCAAGACGTCCTAGAGGTCCTAACTGCAAGAATGGCAAGGTTGGAGAACAACAAAGAAACCCTAGTGGATCTACCGGCAAAAGACCAGCAGGCCCTCAAACGGGACTATAACCTAGTGGAGTTTGCTATTAACACCGCTGAAGACTTCAAGAAGGCAGTAAAGAAGACAAAGGGATTATGCACCGAGTTTTTTAGAAGACTTCTTATTACATATAACCGGTGCCAGATAGAAGCAGAAGAGAGGCTTGAAGCTTTCCCAGATCACGATGCCTTTGTGGAGCTATTGCAGAAGAGATTCCAGGAGGAAGAAGCTAAGGTGCAGGATATCAAAGCCCTGGATGATCTGATCTTGAGAAGCCAAGTAGCTCATCTAGCTGTCAGTGTACAGCTTTTGGAAGATCAGCTCCGATTGAGTACATCCAGGGTTGAGGCTATCAAGAATCAAGCTGAGAAGTTTGAGATAAATATTCAGTTTTTAGAGCCTTGTGCTTTTGAAGGCATCGTTAATGAAGCTGCAGCGTGGAAGAAATTTCTAGATAGTCAAGTAGGCCCTTCCTCATGAAGGATTGGTCATCATTGTAATTTGTAACTATTTTGTGAAACATTTAAGAAAAGTGGAATGTTGGGAGAGGAGAGGTTGGGAAGCCCAAAGGTCACTTTGGGCAGCCCAACAGTCTGACCCTTTTGTATAAATGTAAAAGACTTAGAAGAAAAGAGGACTTTTTCCTAGCGAGACTGGTGAAGACATATTGTAAGAAGAACTATTTCCTTTTGCAATAATAAATTACAGTTGGCCTGTTGGAGAAATCTTTGTGGAATATTCTAATGCTGTGCAATGGATTTGTTGAAGAGGAACTATTTCGTTTTCAGCTTTATGTCCATTAACCGTGAGACCGTTCTAACTCTTTGAACCTACGTTCTTGCATGAATGTTTTCCAGTTTATTTTATGAAGATTTCCAGTAGGAGTAATGAATGTTGTTCATAAACAATTGGCTATCTGGTTGTGAAATATCTTTAATTTTTCATGCAATATGGGAAGAAATATCAGCTAATTGTAGTTTCTCTGATGTTGCATGCACGCTTTACATTACTCATAATTAAATTCAGTTTGTTCCCCGGAGATAGATAGATAGGTAGTTAGTTTCATTTCATGGCTGCATATGTGATTTAGATGTTTGTGGGCTTAAGACGAGAGGTAAGAACCTGTGCATCACATTGTGACTGTTCCTTGCATCCTAATCACCCTGCATGGTTAAATAGGCATCTGCATTTCATACATTAAATCAAAATTACAAAAACTCGGTGGACCGGGCTGCAACCGGTAAAACCTTTGTTTTGTTACTTGACCTACGGTAGCCGGACTGCAAACCGGACGGATTCCTTATACCAAACAGTCAATGGGCTAGTTGGGAATGTTGACTGGGGAGAATCCCTTTCTGTTGTCACCTGCGAATTTCCAGGCCTCAACACAACTTTAAATAAAATTTATGCCATATCCCTAACAAGGAACACATATGGAGACTTTGGCAAGTTGGATATTGTGAATGATATGAGGACTTGGAGGTGTAGGGTTTACATCCCATAGGCTCCCATTTTTTTTCCCAAACCATATAATTTAAAGTTTTTACCATTTAACCAATTTTTAACGTTTTTAACCTTCATTGTCAAAACTTCAAATGATGACAACTTTTGCATCCGGAGGATGTTTCACATGAAACAAACTTTGCTGGAAAGCTGTTGATGAGCTCTTTCATCCTGTAAGATTTTAATTTCATTTTGAAGAATCAAAGTTCGATCGAATTTGAGATGATCCACATGGATCTATCATTGAACAATGTACGAACTGTGGTGTACATTTTACTCACCCCATTTTTGCAAATTTACACTTTGCTTTTATTGGCCATTGTTTAAAAAATTGCTATCTTGGCAGATTCATTGTGTGCAAATGATCTATCATTTTGGGAATTTGAAAGAGATTTTTTTGCACAATGTTACTAGTTTTTGGCCTATGGTTTTAGTTTCAATGATTGACCAATATACAGACTATGGCGTGTATTATAGTAAGCCTAGTTTTGCAAATTTACACTTTGTTTCTTACTGAATATTGTTGGAAAACTTGCCATATTGGTAGATTCATTGTGCGAAAATGGCCCATCATTTTAGGAAACTAAAAGAAGTTTTTTGTGAACAATGTAACTCTCTTTAAGCTATGGTTCTACTTTTAATGATTGACTAATGTACAGACTGTGGCATGCATTTTAGTAAGCCTATTTTTGCAAATTTACACTTTGATTTTTTATTGACTTTTGTTTGAAAACTTGCCATATTGGTTGATTAATTGCCGGAAAATAACCCATCATTTTAGGAATACGAAATAGGTTTTTGTGAACAATGTATATAGATTAATCCCCGCGGTTTTACTTTGATTGAGAAATCTACAGATTGTGGCGTGCATTTTATTGAGCCTATTTTTGCAAATTTACACTTTGTTTTTACTGACTATTGTTTGAAAACTTTCCATCTTAACAAATTTATTGACATAAAAAAATGATCCATCATGTTAGGAATATGAAATAGGTTTTTGTGAACAATGTATCTGGCTTTATTGCTGGGGTTTTATTTTCAATTATTGACCAATGTGAAGATTGTGGAGTGCATTTTATTGTGCTCATTTTTGTAAATTTACACTTTGTCTTTTACTAAATGTTTTTTAAAAACTTGCCATCTTGGCAGATTCATTGTTGGAAGATGACCCATCATTTTAAGAATATGAAATTTTTTTGTGAACAATGTTTCTACCTTCAAGTCTTCAGTTTTACTTTCAATATATAACCAATCTACAGATTATGGTGTGCATTTTAGTAAGCCCATTTTTGCAAATTTACAGTTTGTTTTTATTGTCTATTGTTTGAAAACTTGTCAACTTGACAGATCGATTGTGGTAAAGTGACTAATAATTTTAGGAATCTGAAAGGGGTTTTTGTGAAAAATGTATATAAGTTTAGCCCCATGGTTTTAAATTCAGTCACTAACCAATGTACATACTGCGATGTGCATTTTATTGAGCCCCATTTTGTGAATTTACACTCTATTTTTATTAACAATTGTTTAAAAATGACCGTCTTGACAGATTCATTACGAGCAAATGAGCCATCATTTTAGGAATATGAAAGAGGTTTTTTTGAAAAATGTATCTAGCTTCATCTTTGTGGTTTTTTTTTCAATTATTGACTAATCTACATGCTATGAAATGGATTTTACTGAGCCCATTTTTCTGAATTTATACCTTTTTATTGATTATTGTTTCAAAAAATGCCATCTTGGCATATTCGTTGTGGGAAAATGACCTATAAGTTTAGGAATCTGAAAGAGGTTTTTGTGAAAATTGTAACTAGCTTCAATATTGTGGTTTTTTTTCCAGTTATTGACCAATGTGAAGAGTGTGGTGTGCGTTTAACTATGCAGTTCATAACTTGACTCTAAGCACAAGCTGTTTGAAAACTTGCCATCTTGGCAGATTCATTGTGGGAAGACGAGTTATCATTTTAGGAATCTGAAAGAGTTTTTTGTGAACAATGTATCTAGCTTCAACCTTGCTCTTTTACTTTCAATCATTAACCAATGCATAGACTATGGCATGCATTTTAGTAAGTTCATTTTGTGAATTTACACTTTTTTTTACTGACTATTGTTTGAAAACTTGCCATCTTGGCAGATTCATTGTGGTAAAATGAATAAAAAATTTATGAATTTGAAATAGGTTTTGTGAACAATTTATCTATCTTCATCCTAGTGGTTTTAATTTCAACATTTAACCAATATTAAGACTATTGCATGCATTTTATTGAGCCCATCTTTGGAAATTTACCCTTTGTTCTTTAGTGATTATTTATTAAAAACTTGCCATTTTGGAAGAATCATTATGTACAAATGAACCATCATTTTATGAATCTAAAATGGGTTTTTATGAGAAATGTATCTAGGTATTAGGAATCTTTTAGTTCCCTACAATTACGGGTCATTTTCCTGCAATTAATTGGCCAAGATGGATTTTTTTCTAATAATTTATGTTCAAAGTCAAGTTATGAAATGCTTAGTAAAATGCATGCCACAATATGTACATTGGTCAATTATTCAAAACAAAACCACTAGTCATCATCATTCTCCCATAATGAATTTGTCAAGAACAACTATTGCCCTTTTGTGTGCATAAGTTTTATGGACCTTCATAGGCACACACGGGCCCCTCAATAAGAATAGTCTATTGCCTTACTTTTATATAATGATAAATATTATTTTTAGGTATGATGTTGTGTAATTTTTCAACATCATCATTGATTAATGACTATTATCAAATGCCTTGGTAAGTAGAAGACCTAGTTTGTATTCTAAAACCTAGTATGTATTCTTAACACTAGAATCCATAGTTTGTATTCTAAACCCTAGGAACCCTAAATTGTAGATAATAGTTCTATCACTGACCAATGACTAATATCAAGTGCAATGTATTTCCCAAATTGATCCCTTTGTGTAGAAATTGCATTAACGCTCACCAACCAAAAACTTGGTTGTTGGAATAATTGAACAAGACAAGTTCTAGGCTATGGACCCACATCGGAGAGGTATCCCTTGCACTATTTTGATGTTGTGAATCCAATAGAGTCAAAGGTTCATTGATCCGATCTAATTTCATCACTCTATGGCTAGTTGCAAGTCGTAGCCTAAATCCTTTTAAGGATGCATGGTGAATTCAAACCCAGGGAATAGAATTCGAATAGGGAAGAAGAAATGAGTTATGTTAGCTCCTGCAAGTGTGTTTTGGCAAGGCCTACATGGGCACACTAGACACAAGATCTTGGTCAAGGTATTTCCTAATTTGACCCCTTAGTGGATAATTTGCATTACTTCTCACTAACTAAAACCCTAACTTCTAGAATTGTCGAACAAGACAAGTTTTGGGCTATCGACCCATGGGGGAGAGGACCCTATAGCAGTATTATAACATCATGAATCCAACTAATTTGATGACCTGAGCCATGATCATCATTCTATCGCTAGTTTCAAGTAGCAGCCTAAAGCCTTTTATGGACACATGGTGAATCTGAGCCATGGGCATAGAATTCGAATTGGACAACAGAACTGAGCTTGGTCAGCTCTTGTAGGTGTGTTTGGGTAGGCCCTTGTGGTAAATATACCACAAGATTTTGGTTGATTTATTTCCCATCTATTCTTAACACTGAGCATAAGTTGCTTGAAAAACTACCATCTTGGCATATTCATAATGGGAAAATGACACATCATTTTGGTAATCTATTAGATGTTTTTGTGAACAATGTATCTATTTCCAACTATATGGGTTTACTTTCAATTTATTGACCAACGTACATACTGTGGCATCCATTTTCCTAATTCCATTTTTACTTTACTCTGAGGAAAAACTACCATCTTTGCAAATTCATTGTGGGAAAATCACCCATCATTTTTGAGAATCCAAAAGAGGTTTTTCTGAACAATGTATATAGATTAAGCCTTATGGTTTTAATTTCTATTATTAACGAATGTATAGAATATGCAATACATTTTTCAAACAACTCATGCTTAAAGTCATTATATGAACTACTTTGTAAAATGCATGCCACTCTTTAGAGTCTATACATTGATCTCTGTAGAGTGGTGAAACACAAGAAATTTAAGGGGCATTAGTTGATTTCATAATTTTGAAGAAAAATATCCTAGATATTCGGAATGCAACATTATATGCAAAATGTTGAAATAATCTTATGATGCAATAAGCATTTCACTACCTAGATTTTTTTGAACCTATGAACTACTAATTAATTGATAAAAACCTAGAATAAAACATTGAGTAACAAAATTGAAGCTTTTTTTATAACACCATAGAGAAACCAGTTCATTCCCTTTAATATTTTATATTCATATATAAAGAGATGGTTCATTAGATATTTTTATAGAAATAAAGGTCAACCATGAAATATTAGTGTCTATATGTCCAACTTTACATATAGTTATTGGAAAAAATTAAAATAAAAGAATAATTCAACAATGAAATATTGGCACCAAGGAAGTATTAGCGATGGTATGGATTCAAGGGAAACAATAAAATGACAACATATTGAGGGATACAATGATAAGGATGGTTATTGAGGCCCATTTAATTGTATATAAATAAAGTGAGAATCTACTTCAATAAAATATTTCTTTTGGGATTGTGGTGTATGTGTAGGTCCTCCAAACATGATGCACACCATTCATAGGTAATATTTATCCCGTGAGTAGGATATAATTTCAATTTTAAGGTTTAGAAAATTGGATGGTTTTTGATGATCAATCAATGGTTCCATGAGAAAATTGAAGTCATTGGATCATAGAATTTTTTAGGGTCTCACAAACCATCTATGTGTCCTGAATTCACCATAATGGGCCTTAAAGGAGGATTTTTATCAAGCTAGTTTAATATGGTAGTCACTCCAAGGTTTATCACACTAAGGATCCTAGATGTGATCAGAATGCAACATTGTATGCAAAATGGTGAAATAATCTTATGATGCAATAAACATTTCTAATAATTTTGCCATAATGAAAAAACTATTTAACTGTGGTATCATTTATGTTACAATTTTTTTTCAGAGGAAAACAAAAAATAAATTATTAATCACTTTAACTGTATAAAAAAAATCTACATTGCTAATAAGTACTTATATTATATTAAACATTTGATTGCATTTACATTTAAAAAAATGCTATATACATAATTCTATTTTAGAACTCTAGGATTCTTAATAGGTTTCTCCAAGCACTTTTGAGAAGAAGACATTTACGTGCAATCTTTCTTACCTTTTGTGGAAGCCTCTATTCTTTAGAAGCTGCAGCAGAAACTAGTTGTAATTTTCCTTCCATCTCTTTGACTTTCTTTACATAATTTTTCCAATTGTTTCATAATTTATTTTTTGTCATATCCAAGCTTCTTAACCAAATACACAATATTCGTATACTTTTACGAGTGTTTCTTTTCCTTTTGTTGAACAACATTCTTTGTAGATTGTAGGTCAGATTTAACTTCAACCAATTTGATCCTAAGATTCTGTACCTCTTGCTCAAACTGTTGTTCCCTCAAATAATTTTTATCTAGAGTATACAAAAGTGATACTGACTGAAGAATGGATTTCTGCTTTTTGGAGACAATTTGGGATTTCAATTTTTCAATTTTACTATTACATACCAAATGCCATGCTTTTATATTCTTCAATAGTTTATGTTTGAACTTTTTGATAATGCTTTTCTTCTCTCCTAGTTGTTGCTTCATTGATTCATGTAGAGAGGATGATGAAAAAATATCTCCCCCAACATACATTGTTGTTAGTGCTTCTTGCAATTTATTTTCCCGCTTCAATAATTACTCCTCATACTTAATTAAGGACGACTGGTGTGAAATATTTTCTTCTATTTTGGTGTATCCACATCTTTATTCTCACCTTCACCAATCTCGTTCTTCCTCCTTATCTACCTTACCCTTTCCTCTTTTTGTTTTGGAATGCTAATTTTATTTTACCATTGAAACAATTCTGTAACAATATATATCTCTCAACATTGCATCTTTCTCATCAATGCAAGCCTTCAATTTTTCCATGTTATCTTCATATTTTGCAATGAACTCTTTATGTTTAATGCACTCTTTGTTGAATTTATCTTGGAACTGTGCTTCTTCTTTTCCCTTTTCAGATTTCAATGTTGGACAAATACTGTCCATTTTTGTAACTTTCAGCTCCTCAATTTTCTTATCATTTGTCTTCTTCATTGTTGCATTTTTTTTCATATTGTGCAATCTTATCTCTATACAAAAAGTACTCGTCTCTGTATTCCAGTTGAAATTGCACCTTTAACCAACAAATAAGTTGGTCTTTCTCTTTTAGTTGACACGTAATTTATTCTTCCCCACCAATCACAATATTTAGTGGCAATATGATGAAAACCATATGCCCGTTTTTCAACTCAATTTTAAGTCTCTATATCTGTTCTTTGTAATTATTCTTTTCAACCTGATACTGTTCAAGGAGTGTGTCCAATTCATTCTTCGCATCAACTATAAACATATCTATTTGTGAAGACAATTCTTGAATAATTATGTCATTGCTATGAATGTGTACTCTTACTTTTTGTCAAATTTCCATGATGAAAGGAAATCAGAAATGAAAGTTTATCATATCTTTACATCAAACCATGAACCATGACAAATAAAAAAACCATAAGTGCATGGAAAGTAAACATAATTAACATATTATAATCCCATATAATATATGTGGAAAATAACAAACTATATTGAAGTCCTATGTAAACCCCTACATTATAGGACAATGCTTCCATCACAAGAACTAGTGCTAGTGCCAATCATCAAAACACCTTATGCCTGCTAAGCAACTAGGTTTTGGCTACGCTGGATTGGTTTAGAGGTATGTATCTTATCCATCTATGATGGCCTAACTAATATAGATTCTTTAATAAAAGAGTTTGAAGAACAAGTAGCAGATAGACAAAGAATGTTGGCCCTAGATTTAGCATTTCAAGCAATCCCAGGATAACAAGGATTCCAAACACAAGCGACATAACCAGGAGCAACTGTAAGCATGCAACATGTCGTAGGAGATAAAATATCTGATTATACTTAACCTTTAGCATTTTTAAGTTCTTGATACAAGAATCCTTCTCCATGGCTGCTTGTTTTTTATAATGCACCATTTTGTTGAATAGAGAAAAAAGAATTTACCATCAAAAAAATATGTTGGAGACATCGAACCAAATCTACTAGAATAAATTTGATTCTTTGGAGCAGAAATATCATCATCACTTGTTTCCATGTCATTGTTAACAAATTCCATCCATCGATATGCACTTTCATATCCTTGTAAATATATCAAAGCTTTGATAACATCAACTTTTGTAGTGATTCCTAAACCATTGTTGTTTCCCACACCTTCCATATTGTGTTCCTAAGGTTGATCATGTACTTCAACTTCCTTAGGGTTTACTAAACCAATGCCATTTCCACGGGGTCTTCACTCAGTGAAACCATGTCATAGCGCCTTCGTTCCCGGGTATTAAAGAATACCCCTAATTTCAGTAGATATTGATAATTACCTACAAAAATCCTTTTGTTGATCCCCCCTCGCAATACATACTCCATATTTAAGAAACCCTATTTTTATGATATATTCCATATTTTTAATAAAAACCCACTTTTTTACCCCCCAATACCTATAAACCCTCCATACCCTACTCCTCCCCCCCCAATACCTACAATATATTGACCTTATTTTTCATAATTAAAACCCCCCCCTTTATGAATGAACGTGATAAGATATTGCTCAAGAAGGTGAATNTTCCCACTCCTTCCATATCATTCTTTGAAGGTTTTTCATTTATTTTTGAAGTTGTGGAAATAAAATCTCCTTCCAAATTGTTTGAGGTGATTGATGACATTCTTCCACATTTTTTTTTGCATTTTTTACCTTCTAATGTATGTTTTATTAATGAAGGATTGCACAACACCGGGTCAATGTAAATTGATGATTTTTTTTGCAGTGTACTAGGGTAACTGAAATTCACCACCCTTCATCTTACTATCCAGTAGTCCAGAGTGCAATTTCATGGCCAATAGATGGGGGAAATGTATGGCTATGTCCTCAACCTAGTGTATGACTAGCTGCATACACACATGCAAGGTGTACTGCTTGTGGTGATTCAAAATTTTCCTAAGAATAATCTGCAACAAGGTTTTGTAGAGTCTTGGGGGACACCTTGTAAATTTTTCTTTAATATTCAAACTAGGGATAACGGTGCATCTAAGATCTCTACTAATAACCACACATGAATATATTTTATAGTATGCAGCAGAATATAAAACTAAGAAATAAATCACAACATCACATCACAATAATGACACAATAATTTTGGGTATGGAAACCCCTGGAAAAACCCAAGATGGGAAAACTGATGCAAGATTCATATATAGATTTTATTATGAGAAAATATGGAAATTTTACAATCACTGCAAATTCACCCAAACCTGACGAATTCAATACCCGATAGAATCAGTGGGAAAATCCCAGCTAAACCTCAACACCCTCCAGTGTGAGTGTACGACCCAGTTGTACGAAGCTCGGTGATCTTGCTGCTCGTTCCTCCATCTTCTCAACTAAATATTATGTCTGACTTCTTTCCCTATCTGTATCCTGTCTCTGCTGGAATACAAGTGTGTGTGTCCTCTCCACCAATTGATATCTCTTTTATAACTTTAGGTAAAGAAAAAACTCTAATTTTACTTTCACTTTAACTAGTGTTTCACTAAAGTTAATTTAGATCACTTTAATTTATTTTCCAAAGTAAACTTAGGAAAAGTATATTAAATATAGTTGGTTTCCTAATTTAAGTCTTTGCATCCAAGAACACATGCATGCAGGAAGACCTTCCTTATTTCTACTAGTTTAACACTCCCTCTTAACGAGGAAGGGATTCGGTGGCAACCCCAACTTATCCTTGAACTTCAAAAAACTCTGTCTGCAAAGTGCCTTGGTGAAAATGTCTACCACCTGCTCATATGTCTGTATGTACTCCAACCGAATGGTTCCTCTTTGAACACAATCTCTTAAGAAGTGGTATCTGATGTTTATGTGTTTTCGCTGGTCATAGAACACTCGATTCTCAGATGGTCTGATGCCACTATGATTTTCATAGTGAAATAATGTAGCCTTTAACTCACACTTGAACAACCCTTCAAGTAACTTCCTCAACCACATACCCTCACAAGAATCCATGCTAGCTTCCGTGTACTCAGCTTCTTCCAAGCTCAATGCAACTGTCTTCTGCTTCCTGCTGAACCAAGAGACAACCCCTGATCTAATGCTGAAATAAAAACCTGAAGTACTCTTCTGGTCCTCTACATGTCCTACCCAATCAAAATTTGTAAAACTTGCTAACTATACACTCCCCCCTTGCTCATAAACCAATACATACTCAACTGTACCTATGATGTAGCGAAGTATGTGCTTCACAGCATTCCAATGCACTCTCTGAGGGTCCACCATGAACTGAATCAAAGAGTTGACAGAAAATATGATGTCTGGTCGAGTGTTGACCAGATATATAAGTGATCTGATAAGATGGCGATACAAGGTAGGATCAAATCCATATGATCCTGATGCATCAATATTCTTCCAGTTGGAAACTAGAGGTATGGCCATAGGATTGCAGTCCGCCATCCCGAATCTCTTCAGGATCTCTGCTGCATACTTCCCCTATCCAATGAAGAAGCATCCATCTCTATGCCAAAACTCCAAGCCCAAAAATTAATGCATCAACCCAAGGTCCTTCATCTCAAACTCCCCTGCAAGGTTGGACTTGTAGTCTCCAATCAACCTCTCATCTCCTGCCAAAAAGAGATCATCGACATACAAGACTAGTATGAGAGGCACCTCACCTATCAAGAAGTACAGATTGTGGTCAACCTCACTCTATTGAAATCCCATTTCTTGTAGATAGCTATCAATCCTTGAGTACCATGCTTGAGGTTCCTTCTTGATCCCATAAAGAGCTCGATGAAATATTCATACACGTGTCTCCTTGTTCTCCACATCAAACCCTTCTAGATACTCAATATGCACCTCCTCCTCTATCACTCCATTGAGGAAGGTAGTCTTGACGTCCATCTAATGGACATGCCAAGCCATCTTAGCTGCTAGTGAGATAATGGTCTGAATGGAAGAATACCTGGCTACAGGGGCGAAGGTATCCTCATAATCAACATCCTCATTTCGAGAAAACCCCTTTTCCATGAAGCATGCCTTGTACTTCTCCATGCTTCTGTTCGCTGCAATATTCACATTGTAGATCCATATGGATCCCACCACCTTTTTCCATTGTGGCCTCAACACAAACTCCCATACCTGGTTTTTCATAATGGATTCATACTCCTCAACCATAACCTCCTACCACACATCATGTTATGCAACCTACCCGAAGCTGGAAGGTTCATAGTTAATCAAATCTATCATCAGTTCCATATAACTAAGCCTCTATGGTGGTACACTCCGTCTAAAAGATGTCTATGGAGGATCTACCTACTTGGAATCTTGCACTATGGACCTAAGCCACTTATGCCTTGGCCTAGTGTCAACCTGTTGCGGCTGTTAAAATATTTGTCTCCTACTGCAGCTCATCCCTCAAGTCAATGATTGAAGGATCCTGTCCACCTGACTCCCTCTGACCACCAGAACCTGTGCTCATTTTCTATACATGTACCTATACATCTAGCTCCTCCAACTTGACCCCTATATCCTGTGCTGGCTACTACTTTGCTGGTAAGTCCAAATATCTCCGCAAGGCCCTATCCTCATCGAAGTGGAAATCCCTGCTCACAATGATTCTTCTGCGAGAAGGAATGTAAACTCTATATGCCTTCTATATCTCACTGTACCCAACAAGCAACCCCTTCTCTCTAGAAGGGTCCAACTTCTTCCTATTGTCAGCATGAACATGAAAACATCAAACACTTTCGAATATGTGAATGTGACTCACATCTAGCCTAGTGCCCGTGAAGACTTCCTTTGGTGTCTTCCTCCCCAAGGATGTGTGGGGACACCTGTTCGGAGTGTATACTGCAGTCCTGTATGCCTCGACCTAGAGGAATAGTTGTAATCCATGATCAAATAGCATGACCTTGGATGCTCCAACCATAATCCTATTCTTCCACTCTACAACTCCATTCTGTTGTGGGGTATGGGGCATAGTGTGCTCCTTCTTCATCCCCTCTGCTGAAAATACTCCATGAACTCATTGGAGGTGTAGTCACCCCTGTTGTCTGTTGTCAACACTCGAATATTATTTCCTGTTTGGTTCTCTACAAGAGTCTTGAACTCTCGGAACCTCTCAAATACCTTTGACTTGGCCTTCATGAAATAGATCTAGGTTTTCCTGGAATAGTCATCAATGAAGGTTACGTAGTAACTGTAACCATTGAATGAATGGACACTCATAGGTACACATACATACGAATGCACCAAGTCCAAGGGCTCCTTAGAATTGTGCTCACTTTATGGGAAAGGCTTCCTGATGTTATTACCCAAAGCACAACCCTTGCAGTAGTTATGCTTTTCCTCTTGTACCTGAGGAACTGCAATGACTACTTATCTCAAATGATTCAGTGCTCCAAGGTGTAAGTGTACCATCCTCCTATTCCACAACTCACCTTGACTGCTACTGCTGCTGCTGAATAGAGCCTTTACAGGCTCCAGAGTGGAGACTGATATAAGGTTCTTGGTTAGTCCCATAACATACAACCCATCAACCAAACTGAGGGATTTGCTAGACTCCCTTTGAAATGAAACAGTTCCAACTCCCTGTGCCTGATATTGCACATCATCACCCAACTCAATGTGGATCCTTGTTCCATCGTCCTGCAATTCTCTAAAGAATATCTTATGTCCAGTCATGTGACTAGATGCTCCACTGTCAATGTACCATATACTTCTCCCTGTGGTGCATTGCATGCAAGCTATCAAGCAAAACTCCTCATCGAAGTTCCTATTGAACTCATCCACCTCTACAGATCCAACCATTTGAGTGTTACTCTTCTTCTTCCTATCTAGGAACTGGGAGGAAAAGTGTCCCTACTTATGGCAAATAAAAAACTTGACCCTTGACACATCAAGGTTCTTATTACCATCCTTCTTCCTCTTTTCCTTCCCATTTCTCTTCCCTGTACGGGATAGAGCCTCCTCATCCACAATATGTGGGGCAGTGCTGGATGATCCTGATCCTTGACCCATGTGGGTATCCTCCTGCACAAAGTCATCCCATAGTATCTGCCAATCATGGAGCTTCTCCCTAGCCACAACACCTTTGACAAAGGTGTCCCATGGCTTAGAGAAGCCATTGAGGGATATCCAAACTAGCTCCTCATTCACTATCTTAGATCCAACAGCTCCAAGCTCATCCATGATCTGTGTGAGCCTCATGAGATAAGGAACCACTCCTTCTCCCTTAGCCATCTTGGTGCTATGCATCCTCTCTTGGAACACCATATTTCGGTTCTCATTCTTGCTTTGGTACAAAATCTCCAAATCCTTCCAAATCTCTAATGCGGTATTCTTACCAGAAAGGTGAGGGACTATATGGTCCTTCACTCAATCCATGATAATCAACATGGCTCTGGAACCAATCTTCTTCCAAGCTGCTAGATCTATTGGATCTATGGGTGCGACCTTCATGTAGTCAATGTGCTCCTCTGCATCACTGACATCCAGGATCCTTGTGAGCCTTTCTTTCCATGTAGGAAAGTTCTGAGCACCTCGGATTCTATCCTCAACTATCAAATGCATGGCCATAGTGAAGTGTACATGTCAAACCCTAGATCTGGAAGTCTAGGTTTGTGTCTTCCTATAGATCTGCCCATGATCTATCATTGCTGCGACAAATCTCTCAACTTTAGCTCACCAGAGCTCTGATATCATGTAAATTTTCCTTTAATATTCAAACTAGGGCTAACAGTGAATGAAATATCTCTACTGATAACCATACATGAATATCTTTTACAGTATGCAATAGAATATAAAATTGGGAAATAAATCACAACATCACATCACAATAATGACACAATTATTTTGGGTATGGAAATCTACGGAAAAACCCAAGATGGGAAAACCAGTGCATCAATCAGATATAGATTTTATTATGAGAAAATATGGAGCTTTTACAATTAGTGCAAATTCACCAAAACCTAGAGAATACAGTACTCGGTAGAATCACTGGGCAAATCCCGACTAAAACTCAACACCCTCCTGTGTGAGTGTACGAACCAGCTGTACGAAGCTCGGTGATCCTGCTGCTTGCTCCTCCATCTTCTCAGCTAATTCCTCTGTCTGACTTTCTTTCCCTGTCTGTATCCTAGGCTCTGTCGGAATACAAGTGTGTGTGTCCTCTCCACCAATTGATCTCTCTTTTATAACTTTAGGTAAAGCAAAAACCCTAATTTCACTTTCACTTTAACTAGTAGTAAAGCAAAAACCCTAATTTCACTTTCACTTTAACTAGTGTTTCACTAAAGTTAATTTAGATCACTTTAATTTATTTTCCAAAGTAAACTTAGGAAGTAAATTAAATACAACTGGTTTCCTAATTTATGTCTTTTGCATGCAAGAACACATGCATGCATGAAGACCTTCCTTATTGCTACTAGTTTAACACGCCTTTCATTCTTAAACCATTCTAGGGCACAACTATCTTCTTCCCATAGATTTTATTGTCCATCTCAATATTTTCTCGCTTGGGGGTTTTCTCTAGTTAAGAATTGCTTCCTCTTTGCATGAAATTTTAGTTTCTTTTGAAACCAAATCAAGGTTCAAATAAACTCTCTTCCCAAAAATATGCAATTTCATGCCCTCATTATCATAACCATTGATGGCATCGTCTATCTCCCCGTTTTGAAAATTGAAAATTCCAAAAATAAATTGATGCACTCCTGCTTCTATAAGGGTATTTAACATACTCCCTTATTTTAGTTTCTTCTATGGCAGAAGACACCCCCGTTGCAATTGCTATCATGGTAGAGAATGCTCATGTTTCAACTACTTCATGGTACAGGATGCCCTTGTTTCAATTGTGGTCGTGGAAGCTGAGAATATGTGCTGAAATTATGGACAACAATGCTGTTCAGTGCAATTTTGAGTTTATGCTTGGAATGAACTGGTCCGGTTATGCATACAAATGATGAATGCACATAAATGAGGTATATTTTATTTTAATTGGTTTTAGGTATATTGGTAAATGAAGTACTTTTTATAACTTTCTTTACCCCTAGTTTACTAATTGTTTTTTTAACATTATTTTCCCTTAATACCAACACTGTACTACGAACTACTTATACAAGTTTTTTTTTTTAATGTAGAAAGCAAGTGTAAGTTTGCAATTATGGGCTTAGTAAAATGCATGCCACAATTTGTACACAAGGAAATGATTAAAAGAAAACCATGTGCTTGAAACTAGTTATATTGTTGACAAAAACTTCTTTCATATTCCTAAAATTTATGTTTCATTTTCCTGCAATGAACCTAGATTAGTTTACCCCTAATTCCAAGTGGTTTATTAATTTTTTTACTACACACTTTTACCCCTAATACCAACACACACCATGAACAACTTATACAGGGTGTTACGTAAGAAAAAGTGTAAATTTGAAAAAATGGGATTAGTAAAACACACGCCATAGTATGTACACATGTCGATAATCGAAAGTAATACATCGGACTTTAATCTAGTTACATTGTTGACAAAAACCTCCTTCACATTCCTAAAATTATGCTCCATTTTCTTGCAATGAATCTTCCAAGATGGATTTTTTTCAAACAACCTATGCTCCATTGAGTTATGAGATACCTATATAGGTGGCTGTGTAAAAACAAAGGGTACATTTGAAAAAATGGGGGTAGTAAAATGCACACCACAGTTCCACACTGAATATTTTAATTCACCATTAACTAAGCTGATGAATATTACACTACTACATTTCGACCCAAAATCCGATGGAAAAATCCGACGGCGCGTGGATTTCTTTTTTTAAACCTACCAAAAATCACAAAGATAAATTTTTTTTTGTTGAAAATGTGGCCATAAGCGTCGCTTAAGCGACATACAGTCTCATAAGCATCGCTTAAGCGACGGATAGCCTCATAAGTGTCGCTTAAGCGACGGTGCATCAAAAGGCATAATTTATGTTATGGTCTTCTCGAATACACCCAAAATATATCGTCTTGACCCAAACCATCATATGTCATGAATCTCACACATGATATTCATTCGATTCCTCTTTTCCTTGTAGCCATTCACCCTTACAATCTCATGCATATTTTTATTTTCTAAACAATCCCTAAGGAAATCCATCATTTACCAAGGATTTCACATGCAAGAAGAGAAACAAATTTTAAATATTTACTTCTAGGGAATCCCACTAGTAAACTAAAAAAAATATTATCTCTAGGTTATCAAAGCATAGTGCAAGTTTCTAATGTCATCGTAGTATCATCCCACCCCATACTTTCAAGCTTATAGAAGTAATCATCTATATTCATAAGAAAGAACTGGTATCTCACCTATACCATAGACATTCAATTACCATGAGATATTATCATGAAAAATTCAATTAATTTCTTGATTAGGTATCATACAATAATTATATATATATAATATGTGATCCGTATTATAATGTTTGTCTATGCATGTGGTAGTAACTAGTCTTCATTATGGGCCTACCCTCAAGACCATATATGAGACATCTCTACCTATAAATTTTCCTTATTGAAAAAACTTTCATTCATCCAAAGAATCCATGATTATTCGTGCATTCCATTAAAATTTATCTCTTGCATTTATCTATATCTCTATATGTTAATTAATTTCGCATAATCACATTTTCAAACTACAAAAATAGAAACAGAAATAGAATAGTTCATGAAACATTCCTTCCAATTTATACCCATGGAAAGGGTTCCCGATTCATGGACACACTACCAATAACACATCACATGAAAACATTCAGATGGTGGCCATAGTTTGCAAACATTCATTTGTGATGGAAGGTAGTGATAGGGATAGCTTTTTGGAGAAGCATGATGAGTAGTGGGCAGTGAGATTGCTTGAGCGATGGGGTTCTCTCTTTATCTTTCAATAGCTTGGCGGGATAGATCTTCTATTTCTATTGCTGGAGGTTAAGGATTTATATGGTCTCCGTCAAATTTAATCAGTAAAGAGGTAGGGTTTGGGTGAGCCATCACTGGACTTATCATTTTCCCACATGAAAACATTCAGATGGTGGCCATAGTTTGCGAGCTCGATGTTGTCATCTACATTTCTTTGATTGATGGGCTCTGTAAAATGGGCGAGCTCGATTTTTCCATAGAATTGTAGATTCTCATGGTTGAGAAGGGGATGGCCCCAGATGTTTTTACCTACATCAGTTTGATTCAGGGGCTCTTTGATGCGGGTTTGTTGGATGAGGCTCTGGGGAGTATTGCTCTCATGGAAGTTTTGTTGAGACAACAAGGTTAGTATTTTAATAATCTCGGATTTGGAAATCAAAGCAAATATGGGATCGCTGGATTTGGTAATATTCATCATGTGAAAAGAGGCTGAAAATGTATCTGTATTTTTCCTTGGATTAGTTTTGGTCTTGTGAAGAAGAAGTCATTTTTAAGAATATGGACTCAAATTCCATGGCAAATCGTGGTGGTAACAACAGCAGCAGCCGCCATGATCATTGCTGGTCCTCTAAGATGCAGGATTGGCATTTAAAGAGTCCTTGGGACTAGGACGATTGCATAGGGCTTTACAGTACGGCCGGGGATAGGTATGAGAGATTACTCATGGCTGAATGGGTTTGTTCAGAAGAGGGTTATAATATTGGGAAGGAGTTATTCTGTGGGACGAACATGGTTCATGAGTCCTCGCCCCTGTTTGAGCTTCTCATGGCTGCTGGTAATTTTACTGAAGTCATCAACGACTGGAGTTTTTTAGGCAATCATAAGGCACAGTTTCCTCTGGATGTCAAGATTCATCAGAATCCTTTGGTTGAGGGTTATGTGAAAAGCCAAGGCATTGGATTATTGAAGGGTTGGCTTGTAGAAGGGGTTGCAAATGGTGGTAATTTTCTTGGGGGTTCCGAGTATAGCCATTCTGTCAGAGAAATATGGTGGTAGTTGTCTTGGGTGGGACTCGGGAGGAATGACAATTTTTAGAGTGCTAACGAGGGTCCCATGACAGATAACATTAATGTCATCAAGGATGTTCAAAGGGATTCCTTAACGTGCCTTAAGCTAGGAAAGTGGCAGCATTTTGGAGACGCTGCGAATCTGGCTCAGGTAATTAATCCAGTCTCTGGTAATAGCGTAAACAACTATTTCTAGTGTAACATGCTTTAATGATCTAATATTTTCCCAAATCACCATTTTACATGCCGCTGGGCCAGGACGGTGCAAGATCAATAATGGGGGTTGCTGGCATAGCACCCAGGATGGACAGATGTTCTCTGCTTGTCTGGTAGAGCCCTTGTCCTTCTCAATTAGAACTTGACCATGTAGATTTTAATGGGAAATGGTATTTACTCTTTTCAATACTCCAGGACACACAGACTAGTGGATGCAAATGCCATAAGACCAATTCCAGAATATATGTCCATTTAACAAGAAAACCAAGTAACCAAACCCTAAACCCTCACATCCAAAAAATTGTCAAAGAGGCAATGCACACACTTAAATGAGATGTGCTAGAACATATCAAACTTTAAATATGGAATACAAAACAGAAATTTGCATAACTACTACACTAACTGTTACAATATGAGTTACCCCTGTTTTTATGCACCCAGTTTTTCAGTTATGAATGTAGAAAATGTTAGTCTTTAATTTTATTTTAGACAATTAGTGTTGTATCAATCAATAATTCATTTGTTCAGATAAAACAGCTGTGGATTTTACAACCTACTGTTCGTTTGGTTATGTGTCTTCTATGTTCACATTTATTTCACTTAGATATCATACCCAAATTCAAAGCCAAGTTCTAGATTTGTCAGAATGAGCTCTTAATCAAAGCACAAAACTGAATCCCATGATTGTGTACATATCTTGGACATCAATTAGATTGTTAAATTAAATTGTTGCACTTGTGGAACACTTTAACATTGACAAATTTTATGACAGTTTCTCCAGAAACTTAAGATAAAAATTCTGACAGATTTGTGAAAGGTTGATAGTTAAACACAAACCTACAGAACACTCCCCTGAATGAACTTGACAAATAAGGTTCTTGCTATGATATTCTTGGATATTGAGTACTCCATGTAAGCATGTCATGCAAACTCTTCCAAATAGATTTTGCTTGCCCTCCTTTGCTTGATGGATGAATAAATAGAGCGATTCTAGCTGGAAAAAGGGGGAGAATTGCCAACTCACCCTAGCTAACCAAGAGAAACTTTGAGCATAGCAGAAATCATAACCATATAAAACAATTCAGCTGAAGATAGAAATAGAAGACAATGTGGCAACCAATTTAAATCTTGTCAGAGCATCACTCAATCTACTGGTCACAAGTTCTGATACTAATTTGAAATCTGGCACTGAAAGAGGCAGTGATATCTGGAACTTAGAAAATAATCTGAAAATAAAAAGACAGGAAGGGTAGTAAACAACATAAAATTCAGCAGTCACAGTTGTAATCTAGCACTAACAGTAGTAAATTTAGTAATAATAACATTAATCATCGAAGCAATGTTGCAGACAGAACTCATCCCAGTCCACCCCTCTGTGAGTCATCCCCTACATTTTCCATCCCTAGGAATTGGAGACTACTAGGCAATGCCCCCATTTGAAAAGGGCTGTACCAGAGGACGAGGACGAGGTTACCCATGTATCCTAGACATTTCCTGCCTTAAATGGGGTCTGGCAGATGTTCCTGGATGGTTCTGGGAACGTCGGGAACAAAGTTCACAAACTTGAATCAAAAAATGACTCAGTGAGGCCGAAGAATAAGAGTTGACTTGGACTTGGGAAAACTCAACAGTTGCCTCAGGAATTATTTAAAACACAATAAAATTCAGAACGAGAAGATTTTTTCATTGATAGGAAGCTTAAATTGCCCATGTAACTCAAAGTTTCAACATTAATTCATATCAAAGTACAAATATGATACTGCATACAAGAAAACACCATGAATAATAGGCAGTTGACACTCATGACAGATCTACCAGTGTTCTGTGAAAATGGATCAGAAAACCAAGCAGAATGAGTGTTTTTTGTGTTTGCTGTCTAATAGACAACCAAATTTAACTCAGAAGACAAGTGCCAATCAGACTTAATGAGTAAATCTGACTCATGTTTTGCTTGTGAGTTTGGATCATACAAGCAAATCAAAACACAAGTATGACTCGAGGCCAATTTAGACTCAGAAGAGTTGACTCAGCTTAAGCTTCCTCAATGAGTCAAGTCAACACACACAGTAGTCTGGTAACACTGGTCAGGATGCCCCCAATCTGAACCAGCACCTATGTGACACTAGTTCTCCAAGAATAATATTCAATCACCTGTTCAACATTTCAATCGTGACAAATATTTTCTAAGTGGTGAATCGGTGATAAACTATGTGGTATGTTTTTGTAGTAAGGGGTAATAGCAACAACAGATTTCACTCCCATGTTTGGTAGGTTCTTGTACCCTACAAGGCTATATCTACTTTTAGGGTTTTAACATCGATGCAGATAAGGTCTTTCAGACCTACAATTTATAAACTGCTACATTTACTAAGCATTTACTGAGTTGTATCATAAACCTATGTGATAAGATAATTGTATTTTGAAACTAAGAAGACAAGTTAACAACTTAACACACTCGTATAGCATCTCTAAACTATCGAAATCCCATCTATTGATGATCATATTAGATATATTCATCAAACCTTAGATGCACATAGATTTGCGGATGGTGCAAAAGATGAG
>LPNX011169904.1:340564-430366 GCA_001517045.1 Pseudotsuga menziesii
AATGTACCTACAATATTGGTGAAAATCTGTGCCCAAGGTATCAAAAATTTGTGTAGAAACTGAGCACAATATATAGAAAATTGTATTATGAAAAATCTCTGGTGGAAATCTGTGCCCATATGCTTGAATATTGGTTAGAAAATGAGTACAATTTCTATTCCCTAACCTACAGATAATATGCTTAGAATATGAACACAAAATCTGTGCCATTGATGCTACATGAAGGTCTAAAAATTTGCTGCAAGATGTGCAAAAAATGGGTAAGATTGGAGATTTCTTGGTTTACATAGGCATGCGGGTGATTGGACCTGGTTACAGCTTGTCATGTTTGCATAGATTGTCAAGTTTCACAAGTTTTGACTTAAGTCTGATGTAGCAAACCAATGCTGCCTTGTTCTGGTTATATTTGACCTAGTTTTGGATTGGGGTTGAGTTAAACTGGTAATTTTGGGTATAACAGAGAAGGGCTTGCTTGGCTTTACTAAACCACATAATTATTTGCATTTGTATATTGCCCTTAATTGGCCTTTAATGGGACATGTAAAAAATTCTAGAGGATGTAATTTCCCACAATAGAAATGGGCCTCAACTTAGAGAACAACTATATGTACCCACTTTCTCGATCCTTTTTAGACCATACCATGTTTTTTATTCCCTTTGTTTGAAGTATAGGGGCCCATGCTATATTATATCTATCAGAGAAAATTGCAACACTAAGATAGGACAAGACAGGAGCCTCTGAAAAATTGCTCAATTGTATACAAAAATCCCTCAACAGAGAGGGTAGAAGAGACCACAGCTGCACTCCCTGGATGAGCATGTGATGGGAAACCATGCAACGAGGAGCTTAGAAAAAGTTTGTTCAGGTTCCCTGTGTTTTCTTTGCTCACAATTCCTCTAAACTTTGTCATTATTATAATTTATTGCCCATCCCTGGCTTTGATGATAATATTCCTAGACTTCAACAGTTAAATATGGTAACCAATTTTGCCATAATTCCATAATTCCATAATTCCATACTGATTTGTTTCTCATGGTTGGCTGCATTTCCATGATTGAATTTTCCCTTGGGAACTTCTATCGTAGTTGCCCTTTTGGCTGTAATTATCAAGGATTGGATTATGGTTCTTCATTTAAGAACAATAGTGTTTCTTTGTTCAAGAACAATAATGGTTCTTCATTCAAGAACATTAATGGTTCTCTTTTTAGTGGAAGATGGCCCTTGTTAGCACAAATCTTGTTATTGGATTTGGCACCCTTGTATGTCATAGGAAAAATAGTTTTCCCAGATTTCTTCTTATGTTGTGATTAGATTAGTGATTGTTGGAGATCAAGTTCCATTGGGTCAATACGATTTCTCTTGTCTTGATGGCGTTTTTTATTTGAAAAATCGGTTTTGGCTTATGCTGTGCATATCATGATATGATTGTCCCTTTCGTCCTTCTGTCTACCATCTTTTGTTTCAAATTTTCTGCTGCCATTTTCCTCATAACTCCTATGAACCTAAGAGATATTTTATAATATTGTTATCATTTTTCTTGTCGGTGGATTCATCAAGAAAGGAAAGATAGAAATTTCCAATATACAAATAATGTTTATCACTGTTGACTTTACCCCCATTCAACATATACTATTCTGAGCATAATGAAAGACCCACTTCCTTTAAAACATTTCAAACTTGCATCTCTCTCTACATATAACATGAAGGCTGGCAGTGGGCAATAGAGTTTCCATTCTGCATGGTGCACCGTTTTTCTTTCTCCATTTCATAATCTTGGATCTTCTGTGAAGGAATTCTTGAATCTTATTATTCTGGCACATTACATAAAATAGTTTTTTTATAAGTAAACTCCCTGCAATTTGTCAAAAGATGGCACTGCTTGTTTTTGTTGTAGGTCTCATTGTTTAATGGGGGACCTTCATGACAGTGAAATGCAATCTCTTTTAAACTGTTCATTTGTGCCAACTGTAGATACAGGGATCCACAGAAAACCAACTAGTAGTGACTCCAATTATTTTCCAATAATGCAGTTTTTACAATGTCTAGATATGAAACTTTCCTTGGAAAAATGGAAAACTTTCCTTGGTCCTGGTAGCATTTTTGGGGAATGAATTAAGTTCTTTGCTGGCATTCTCTCAGCCTTCTATGCTGTTTCTTATGGCTATTCCAATGTAATATGATTCTTTCAAAAACATGGCATGATTTTGAATTTCCTTTTAACATGGAGTTTGATAGCATTGAACCAGATTCTGAGATTATGAGAGCTTCTATTTACTCGTGTTACAGAGTTGGTGCTTTGGTTTACACACTATTATTTATCATTAACATGACTAAGAAGCTGGCACTTTAGGCTTATATGGCTAATTTTGAGGTTCTTTTCAGTTCATTTTACTGTTCTAATGGCTAATATTGCTTTCATGGGAGAACATTCACATATTTCCATGGATTTTGATGATGTAAGAGTCTACTAGCTCGATAGTTATATTGTAAATTTGGCTTAACGCTTCTATATTATGTTCTAGGTTTTTAAGATATTTTGTTCGTTCTCTTCATTTTTATTATTTGTTAATGCAAGTTAAATAAAAAGATTTCGTCTGTACTTGCAAATTTATGGTTGATAACATTGATGGCACTTTTGGCTATCTTCTCTTCATTTGGTATTCTTTTTAGATTGTTGCAGTGACCTTGGACAATTATGAATTGCTTCCAATGGATAAAGATAATCATATACTCTATACTCTCATTTTTGTGGATTTTTTTTTGGCATGCAGTCCAAATGCAATCCGACTTGAAGAAAAGGAGAGAAGTGAGAAGGAGAGGTTGCATCAAATTATGGATGAGGCAGAATCATTTAGGGAGGAATTCTACAGTAAGAGGAAGATCCACTGTGAAACAAACAAAAACAACAACATAGAAAAAGAAAAGGTGATCTACATGTATATTCTGCGTAAATCTATCTTGTTTTATATATTTTTGTATCTGCTGCGATGTGATGATGAACAAAGAAGATTCTTCTTTAAGTGAACTTTTAACTTCTATTTTGGCTGTAGATAGTCATGGGATATGATTGTCAAATATTTTGCATAAATTTGATACACAATTTCTGTTTTCATTAGTATGGTCATATTGATCAGGTGATCTTTCTTTGCATTGTAGTAAGTCTAAGATGCTTGATTTGCACATTTAACTTTGGCTTTCTATATTTGAGGCCACACATTTCCTACAATTGCTATCTTCAGTCATCTAATTGCTGTCTGTAGGCAATGATCACAGTCAATGATTTTATGGAAGCCACAATATGTTATTTATATAGTTCATTCATTTTTCCAAGGAAAACATTGTTAGATTCCCCCCCACTTACCTGGACTATCGGGATGGAGGGAAGCCCAAATGCCAGCCACAATAGCGTCCCCGTTGGCAGCATGCCTTGGTTGGATGCATTTCTTGATTGAGCTAACCCTTGTGGCTTTTATATCTTGGTTTTTGCTGAGGTTCAGTGAGTCATTGCAAGCTCTGGGCTAGGTTAGCCCTGATGACTTGTTTCAAAAGGGACTTGACAAGACTATTGAAGAGTTGGAAGTCATTGTCAAATCTCACACACTGCTATTATGTTTAGTTGCTTAAGACTTAGTCACAAAGGTGACTAGTACAATGAGGTCCCATACTTCCTTTAATATGCTGAGAACGTTTTAACTGCCTTGCTTTCTAGAAAGGCTTTTCAAGATGCTCCTTAATGGTATAAAATTAAATATCTGGTCATATATGATGTAACCTAGGAATACACATGGAAGAAAATCTAGGAAATTGCAAATTTATAACATATCACATCTCATCCCATAAGTTAAGAGTTTTACTTACAAAGGGTAGGCATCAAATTTACCTACTCTGTTTGAATTTACGCCCTCTCTTTGATTCTTTAAGCTTCATAACCAAACCTAGTTTCTTTATTCAAGAACTTCTTAGAGGAGTTAAACATGGGTACAGGTTAGTATTGTGATGAACATGAATCATATTGTTAAACAATAGTGTTATTTCCTTCACAACCTTGTCTCTTATTTGTTGTGTGTGATTAATTGTGTTAGAAATTTTGACTGCTTTGACTGTCTTGGACTTAGCATTTTTGTCACTTCTGTTGACATCAACTTCTTGCATTGTTGGGTTCTTGCAATCTACCTTTGGAAGTTAATGTTCTTCATGGCCATGTCTTGTCATTTTGTGAACATTTGTTCCTTTTAAACGTATCCTTGTATCAGGCCTTTGGAAGATGAGTCTCAGATGGTCTTAGTGATTTGTGTAAGCTCAACAATGCTATTGGCGACGCACTTCTGATACAGAGTAGTACAATATTTTGAATTTTCCAAACCTAGGTTCACTTAAAGCAATTTTTGTAGCTCTGCCTCTGTTCTATCCAAAATGTGTCCTCTCTTGAAACTGGGATCTTTCTCAGAGACACTTTCCACAGACCTGCCTGGAGCAATGATAAAATTAAAGACAGCCATGCACTATGCCTTAAGAATAACCAACCCCTTTCCTTCACACTATGCTTGACATTCATTCAAAGCCTATTGAATTGCCCTGTGCAAACAAATTCATTCCACTCATGGATATGGTGCTTGACATTCAGTCAAATCCTATTGAATTGCCCTGTGCAAACAACAAGGGTTATTGAAGTCTCAGACTTGAAATTCGTTTCTTATTAGTAAATATTTTTGATTTAGATTAGTTGATACACTTGCATAAATCCTTTATTGTGGCTTCCATGTTTAAGCTTCACACTTCTGGTTTGTTTCTTTTGTTACTTTGGTTTTGCATATAACATTGTCCATGCCTTATCCTTTTGATCCCACTGCAGTTATGCCCACTGGAATCATTTAATTATTAGACAAAGAAATACAACCATATCTAGCACCGGGTGAGGAAAGAACTATGAAACAAGAGACGGGGAGAAGGGGATCATTATTACATGTTACTACTAAATTTTATTGATATCATACCTTTAATGTCCTCATTCCACTATTTCATATGGATTTGGACACCAGAGATGAAAAATAGAAAAATGACAAATTGGAAGCCATCATTGAAGAAAAAAGATATAAAACAATTGTGCTGTCCACTCCTCTCATTAGCCTTCACAAGGGTTAAACAATGTTTCTCTATCTAATTAAATTATCACTGTAAATTAATTAAAGGGATTAGAGGCACACCTTGAGTTTTCCTTTGGAAACGACTCTAGGAAATGCTTACCCATCACACATCCCTCACAAACACCACTAGGAGAGTTGATATGGGAAACCCTTAGCTATGTGAAGATGACTCATGTATTTCAAGGACCATAACAGGTGTAACGAATATGAAAGTGCCATAACCTGTTTACATCTAAACAGCCTTTTCCAGCTCTTTCAAAATATGGTTTTTGCTTGGATGTTTGATATGTTCTACAAAGTTCATAATATACATAAAGGAGGCCATTAGGATCTAGAAGTTCAAAAAAGGAGAGATCATAATTTTATCATGATGGTATGTTCTTTATTTTTGAATGATTGTGAAACTCATAAATAGCATGACACAATTCTACCATACCGTGAAGCCACATAAGAAGTAGTTCAATAATTTTAGAGCCACATCTAAGATGGTCATCGAGATTTATAATCCTACACCCTAAAGAATGGTATATTACACTCTGCTGACTTAGGAAAGTACGAGATTATTATGGAAAACTTGTGCCAGATCAACAACTATAATTTACAACTTTAAACTTCCTATGTACTAGTTATAGCTCCATTATTGGTTAGCAATGTAATTATTACTCAAGATTATTCTTTGGTAAGGGGAATTGACCTAGCTTTTACTTTGTATGCTCAAAAACATATCCATTTTCATGCTTCCAAGGAAATTTGGGTTCACCTAAAACATGGTTGTCAAAGGTTATAACTATTTTTAGAATTACAAGATACAAGTACACTTCATACCTATATCATAATGTGGAAACATTTACATGCTGTATTTTTCTTAGAGTATTTTTTTGATATTCCTATAAGATTGCAAGAAGGTGAAGTGTTGTAACATGGAACACATTGTAGATTACTTGTTTGACAGAACTTATATGAAACAACATGGTGAATTTCCATGCCTGTAAGCCTGAATGCTTTGGCTGAAAAGCAAAGATTGTATACATGCAACATGAAAAGAGAGAAGCAATTCGAAGTGTAATGATGGAGGGGATACTCTTGGTATTGGACTAAATGCTATGCTCTGAAACTGTCCAGATGGTCGAGCAAACGAGTATCATTCTGGCTTCTTTGTATAGCCAATTTGCAAATATTTAAAAAAAAAAAAAATTCACTTCCGTCGCTTAAGTGACGGTTCTCCATGTCGCTTATCTGACGCTTCCTCTTTATTTCCATCGCTTAAGAGACGGTTCTTAATGTCGCTTATCCGATGATTCCAGTTTATAACCGTCACTTAACCGACGGTATGAAGGTTATTTAAAAAAAAATAAAAAATTGACTACTGTCGCTTATCCGATGGCCATTCTGTCGCTTAACCGACGGCATGAAGGTTATTTTCTTAAAAAAATTTCACTACCGTCGAAGAAAGGCTGTCGCTTAACCGACGCTTTACATTCAACCGACGGTAAACTGAGGTGTCTCTTAACCGACGGATTTGAAATATGTCGGATAACCGATGATAGGCTACCGACGCTTAAAAAAAATCAATGTGTCATACATGCGACAGGGAAGTGTCGAACATCCGACAATATTGCTGTCGGATTTTTGGTCGAAATGTAGTAGTGTTAAAAACACATCGATAAAGAATAAAAGGTCACCCATACCCTCGGCTATAGCGATGCACAATTTAATATACAAGTTAAATCATCATGGTGCTTCCTGATATTATAAACACATCATAAAACTATACAATTTACACCAAGTTGTGATGTTTTATTATATATGAAATACCACGCTTGTTCAATATTGTTTTAGTTTGATATATGAACCATTTAGAAAGAATAAGATAACATTTACATAACACTTGATTTGGTTCGATGGGTCCAATACAAATAAATACAATGTGCTCATTTTATTAGTTGACTCAACTTCATAAGGATAGAGTAGTTCAATATACTTAGAGATTTTTTGAAATAGGATATGGAAAATGTGAACATGATGGCATGTGTGCTTGTGTGAAATGAGCACTTAGGAAGTACCAAATGAGTCATGATGAAATTTGAATCAAATCATCTGCTAACGTAGTTGACTGGTGTAAATTGAATTTGTGCCTTGAAGGTCATGAACAAGTAAGGTTGATGCATAGGTAAGATATTGTGGGGTGAAAATCGAATCTCACATTTTTAGCATAATTTGAACCACATGATCAATAGAAAAATTTAATTTGATCTTCATGATGTAAGTTTTCTTGGAATGCCATGCTTGCCGGTGTGAATAGATCAATACCTTGGTTTTGTGAATTATGCCTGGCACAAGGGAATTACACTTTGTTCGAAGTAAAGACTTGGATGCCATCTTTTCCATTGAGAGAAGAAAGTACACGTGCTTTTGTTTATTTTGCATTGTTGTAGAGGGATGTGCACTTAATCAAAGTGAAACAATGGAAATATATCCCTTTAAATCCAAAGGCACCGCATCCAATTTTGACATGGCGAGAGATACATGCGGAAGAGGTCATAGTTTAATAAGACCATGACTATGTTTTTGATATTGTCAAGAAAGGTATACATGTCTTCATTAATGTACTCGTTATATATTAATTAATTTTGATTGTTTTTTTCTTTCTAAATTGCGACTTTGTAGGTGATGTATTTGTTGTCATTGCACCACATGGAAATGCAGAAAATGTGGTCTATTATTTAAAGTTATGCATACAAATAAAAACCTAGTGCAGCCATATCAATATGAAAATTTCACATATTAGACTAGAGATATGGTTGTGACGGGTCACTTTTTTGAAAGTGAAAAAACACGATGATTATATTTATCAATATAGATTTTATGCCTAAATATATGTCTTGCCATTATAATCATTTGGTGAATATAGAATCTAGGAGACAACTCACATAAATCAAAGTGAAGAGAGGTAAACCAACAAGATGGAAGATGGTGAAAGCTGACCATGACTGTATATGAAAACATGAATTCCTAAGGCCAAATGAGTAACTATATGCCATCTTTGAGATTGACCAAGTTGGTGTACTAACTTATTTTTTACTATACATATCCTAATATAATCATGATATTATTTATGTTTAAATGTTTAATTTGTATAAATAGACTACTTTATTTTTGTTCATATTATATTTACTATTTTTTATTAATGATGTGTAATTATTATTATTTATTTATTTAGGGGTTCACAAACCCCCCATTAGGGCTGCTACGCCCATAAGAATAAGTCATGGGGGTCCACTCGAAGGGGCCTCACCCTGTTCGCTCTGATTAGAGAGATAACTTGATAAGTGAGGCCCTTATATGGAAATGTGTAGCCACCTGGGGATTTGACCCCGAGACGTTCTTCTCACAACTTACAACACTCAACAACTTGAGATAGCCCACCGGGATCATGTTATTAAATTTATATATAAACATTTAAATAATTTGTATGAATAAATAACTTAAATTTAGCTTTACATACCTTAATAATTGTATATTCATTGTGTGTATAGTTATATATAGAGATTAAATGAAAGATTTATTATAATAAATGGAAACACTTCTTAATTTAAATAGCTTAATAAATACAAACACTTAGCCACAACATGAAATTTTATTTCCATACGTACATGTTATGGAGAGAAATTCCTATGGCTTGGGGTACCACAACATACAGCTTGACTCCAGAAATCAATCCTTTCCTATATGCAAGAGAAACCAAATATCTAACACTAAAGGATCTCAATTCATACCTTATTCCGGACGATTGATGTAGATCCCCATTGAGCTTTCCGGCTCCAGCTTGAATTGATAAATTGCTTCCTCAACATTCAATAAACAAGACATGCTATATATAATCATGTTAGATCTACTCTAGCATATATAATCAATAACATATAAGCATTTGAAATCATCCATGGATCAAATATTCATTCAAATACACATTATTGGACAGGAAAAGATATTTCTATTAATATAAAATTAGAGATTACAATGAATACAACCTCTATCGGCACGTCTACGAATTGGAGAAACTGAATCCCCCACTTGGGCCTCCACCACTTCAATCCTCCATCTCTCTATAGCAAGCTCACAAGTAAAGGGCAAGCTTGGGAAGAACACAAAAGTGCTCCAAGGGACAAAGGGATGCAGACTCAAGTATAAGCTCCGGCAACAATGGACTATAGTTCTCTTGCTCTCAATTCCTCATGCCTTCAATGTATCCAAAGGGTTCCTTATATAGCTCTTCAATGGGGCAATGAAAGGTCGAATCCGAGCGATCTCAAGGCATAGGGAAGGCCAGGAGACAAGTGAGTCAGATCCACATCAAGGAAAACTCCATGAGAATTTGGCCTTTTGCACACATCCCGATGTACGTGGTTTTAGGGGTAAAAGCCACATATATACGTGGGAAATGGTTTAAAAGTCACGTATAGAAAATTTTGCATGTTTTTAGGGATGATATTGGAAACATTAAAGGAACAAAAATGGTCCATGGGGTCTAAGGAGTCTGCAGAGGGACAGGGAAGGCCATAAAAATGTGATTCACCATGTGTGGTAAAATCAGCTATAACAGATGCCCCCTAATGAGTGAGGTTAGAGGGGTCATACGATGGCCGAAATACATTATAAGTCCATCCCAGGAGTGAAGTGATGAAGAACCCAGTGGAAGAACCAACCATCCAATCAGCACTATACAATGATACAACTCTGCACATCACTGCAAATTCATATAGCAGTCCCAAATACATAAGAGTACAATGGCCATGAATAGGAATGATACAATATGACATATGTGGTCATTGCCACGTACAATAAATAGATCAGAATCTCCATGATGACGATATACAAAGGATCATCATCTCCATGAAGACTGAAGATATATAATGGATCAAGATCTCCATAATGGCTGGAAATGCCTGACATATACTAGAATCAAGTCATGAGAGCTGAAATCTCATGAACACTGGCACGATCAAGGAGGTAGCATATATAAGATGCCACCAGTTTGGAAGGTCTTCTACACAAACCACTATGAGTACATGTCCTACTATGTGAATAGAGGTGTTGAGGTCGAACATAGTAGTCCATTGTCTGATTACTGGTCATTGATGTATACCATTAACAAACGCGAGATCACCCACCGATAATGAAAATGGGAATCAAGGTACTAGAGTGCAAAATAACAAGCGTGAATAAATGTGTTGAGGTCAAACACTTGAGAGAATCCATCGATCAAGGGACATTGATGTATTCCCAAAAGACTGTTGATGGCGAGAGAACCTGCCACTGATGACTGCAAGTCTCAAGGCACTAAAAAATGACTCTAGATTCCTATCCCAGAATAAATGATCTGAAGTCGATGGGATGAAATCCGTTGGAAGGAGGGCATTAAAGCATCCCTCATCATCCAACACGAGGTACTCAGCAAAGCTGTATAATGTGGAAGGACTCGATCATAAGGTGCACGAACCAGTAACTGTACCGGGAATGGCCGACATGCAAAATCAAGATAACCGAGGAATGGCCGACTCTGGTTTCAACTTCCTTCGAACAAGAGAATAAAGGAAAATGGTGACTGAATGTAGGTAGCATAGACTCAATATGCAAAACTGGGACATCTCTGCAACATAGGAGGCATCGATAGAGGATCCATAGGGACTGGAAGCTTAAGCAGCCGGTGGAGATAAACTCAGATAAACTAGTACAGCTCCTAAAGTCAAACTATTAACCCAACCAATGGATGTGATATACAGTTCTGTTTGAAGGCGACACGACGCGACTGCTGCCAAATATAACATCTTTCCTTGTCTGGCTTTTTGGTTTTTTAATTTTTTTGGACTTTTTCAAATATTTGAAAAGCTTGAAAAAGAATAAAATTTCTTTAAAGTTATAGACTAGGAGGATACAAGTGTCAAATGGGAAAACAAACTAGTTCCAAGTAGTAGAACATACCTATGCTCAATGCAAGGACACATGTGTAGGATAGCGACACTCGAGGGAAAGTCCCCTCTCAGTAAGAATAGGGAATCAAGCTACAAAGGATATACAAAATGGCTCTGTGTGGCTAGACATGAGACAAGATCGGGCTATATGGCTAATACTCAAAGTCAGGGAAGCCGGCATAAGGCTCAAATGAGGCAGGAAAAGCTCATAATAATGCAATTACAACTTGACATAAGGGAGTCCAGGGGAAACAGACCAGCAAATGATCAAGAGGAGTATGAGGCTCTTTTGAAATGTCATGGTAATACTATACAATAGACTCCCACACCCTAAAGGACAAAACTGTCGGCATGGGCACCAAATGCAATACGGTGCTAACTAGGGTACCCATGTAAGGTCAAGCTCTACCATTCAAATCATGCTACTTCTAAAACAACAAGAAGGTTCCGTGACAAGATAGAATGGGTTCATAGCTACGATTATGATGAAACGGTCATAAGGTCATGCAAAATGAAAACGGTGGTGAAACCTAACCTATATGCCAGTTTAGACAAGATACCTGAAATCGGCATGAACGAGTCAAAACAATGGTCAAAATGACGCTCAAAACGGTCTCCTACATCATATATTAGTAAAAAAATGGTCCAAAAGGATTAGAAACAATCCAAAACTATAGAAAAGGGGGTAAAACTTTTCAAAAATTTTAATTTTTTTTATAAATAGTAAAAAATTCAAAACATTATATAACATTTGAAATTTTTACCCAATTGAGCTCAGAACTTCAAATGTGAATTCTAGGAGATCTAGCGGACGGAATCCGACACCGTTTTTTCCAAGTAATTTCCCATGCCTTGCTCTTTCATTTTCATGTAAAATTTTCAATTTTCCATGGTCAATTTTGATTTCTAGGCCATCCTAAAGTGTGCGCCTTGACCCACGCAGAAATCGAGGATTTTTCCGCGTATGGGGTTGGATATACGCAGAAAAGGCCCTCAAAGTTGCATACATACGCAGTTGTTTAGCAAACAGTCGCATATGCGGCTCTAGTCAAGTTTTTTAAAGACTTCTAATGACCCAAACTTGATTTAAATGTGCAGGATGGTTCTAGAATGGAGAGAACATGAGCACGGGGATGTAGAAGAAGCAGTACGCGGTGATCTAATGGCACAATAGGCTCTTCGTACATGTGGTCTCTAGAATATTTGGTGTCTTGGTGGCTTAAGAGCCAAACCAAGACTGCTGCAGATACTAGTAGACTACTAGAATCCCGACTCAGAGTCTTTCTAGATCGATGGGATGTCCCTCACCATAGAAGCAGAGGACATATACTTTATTACTGGACTTTCCCGACGTGGGGAAGTGGTGAACCTATGATCTCATGGGCCCGGAGGTTGACTCACCATAGATGATTACATAGCTATGTATTGTTATCCGGACACAGAGAAGGTTGGGAGTCATATCCCAACTAACTCCATACAGGTGCTAGGCCTAAAGGCCATACTACTGACACTCGATCGGATAGTAGGGCTAGCCTCACTCCACCAGGCCTCACGGCCTCTGATGCTCTATGCGGTGGAGTGTATGAGACCCACGGTGTATGATTGGAGCACTGCACTATTGGGAAACATGAAACACTAGCTCAGTGAGTGCAAGATGGGAAGAGTATGAAACTTCGGTTTCAGTAGCATACTAAGCACATTTTTTTTGAGCGTGTTCCGGGACTGAGCCCTAGAGTTGATGTTCCTCTTCACCGGGTTTGAGATCCAGCCTAACGACGTTGGGCAGATGCGATGCACAGAATTGGTGGAGGTAGGGTGTCCAACCCCTATCCAGCTGATTTCTTTCCATGGTGGCGACGACAGATAGTTGCCATTGATGATTATCCCTATGCGGGGATAGATTTTCGGGGAGACCTCGACATGCCATTACCACTAGGATCAGCATACGGTGACATTGGTAACGAATCCCAACCCTCTTTTTAAGATTTTTGAGTTATTTAATTTTTTTTGTGTTTTTTGATATATGGAATAAAAAAGACATGCTTTTGCGTGACAACACATAGTGACATCCTATCATATGCATGCAGATGTAGGACCACGATGGCCTGAAGGCTTCCCTCATCATAGATGGAGGGGAAGAGGAGATGATAGTATGGGTGTGGATGTGGAGCGGATACTCCAAAGAATTCATACCAACTTCGTGTGGCTGACACATAGGGTACCCATGGCTCAGGTCGAGGACCTGCCTGAGGCCATGCAGCGTTAGGTGGTGGGTGTGCCATGAGCATGGGTGCGGTTGTTTAGATGACTAGCTAGAGCCGTGGTGACATTCCATAATCAGAACCCCCCTCCTCCTCCCCAGGATTAGATACTTGGGAGTGATACATTTTGTACTACCATGTATTTATATTTTGGTGGCTCAGAAGCCCCATTTTTGTATTATGACACTATGTATTATCACATTTTGGATGTTTTTAATGATTTTTTTTTATGATGATCAGTTTATTTATTTACATGTGTAAAAATGTATGTTTGTGATGAGCTTACTGTCTATGAAACAAATTCCAATCTAACACATAGTTAGCATATGAGTTAGCAACTTGATTATAAATTCTTGGAACATGTATGTATGTTATGTTGTCAAATTGCCATTCTAACAATCTCACACGTAAGAATCTCCGTAATAATGTTGGATCTCTAACTTGATACAAGCCATTAAGTTGTGACACTACTAACTCCGAATCAAGACGTACCTCAAGAGATAGAACACCATGTGAAATGGCATCCCATAGAAGCTCAATAACAGCTCAATAACAACACTATATTTAGCAACATTGTTTGAATAAGGCCATAAACATACGCCTCCTGAAGACAATACCTGACCCATAGGAGTATAAATAACCCAAGTAGCAGAGGCTGAGTGTTGAGTGTGACGGCTTGCACCATCCGCGAATCCTATATAGATGGAAGACTCCATTGATATCTGCCATAAGAAACAGAAGCTAATCAACAAACTCGATCACCATAAGAAAAACCTAACTATGCAAAATGCTGTACAATAATATACAATAGTCAGCCCTGGCTAAAAATTATGCATAGTACCTTTTAAGATAGAGGCCATTTCTAGGCTCCGCCAAGGCTGTCCCTTCATAATCTACTAGCTCATAAGCGCCCTTCTCTAACACATGTTTAACCATGTAAGGACCATGTCACATGGGGTTGAATTTTCCTGCCCCCAAGGGTTATTTAGCTTGATCCCACAAAAGGACCAAATCTCCCTCACTAAACTTCCTTGAACGGACAGATTTATCGTACTGGACCTTAATGCAACACTTATTCACTTCTATAGCCACTAAAGCATCTCAACACTGCTCATTAAGCTGCTCTAAATGGATCAAACATTCCTCCAATGGGGAAGTATCTGGTAAGAGTTCTATGGCTAGCTTCAAAGAAGGGATCTCACACTCAACCGGGAATACAGACTCCACTCCATGTACAAGCTGATATGGAGAAAAACCGGTGGTAGTCTTAACCGCGGTCATATAAGCTCACAAAGCAGGATATAACATGATATGCCAATTGGTCTTGCTTTGTGCGATGGTTCGTTGGAGAATGGACTTAAGTGATTTGTTCACTGCTTCAACCTATCCATTTGCTTGAGGGTAATAAGAAGAAGAATGCTCCTATGTATACCCTAACTTTGAGGCCAACTCTTCCATCATCCGAGTCTAAAAGTGCCTACCATGGTCAGTGACAAGCTATTTTGGAATACCGAACCGAGTAATAATCTGGTTGAATATGAAGTGAGCAGCTGTCTCACCATCGGATTTAATTGTGGGCATAGCCTCAATCCATTTCGTGAAGTAATCAACAGACATGATAATATGATGATGCCCCCCAGCTGAAGTTGGGTTGCAATCCATGAAATCGAGCCCCCACTTAGTGAAGGGACCGATGGTGATAATTGGATGTAACCGGGCATGATGCAAGCACATATTACGTGCAAACACTTGGCAAGGGTGGCACATCTTGATCGCATTGACACAATCTTTAAAGATCGATGGCCAGAAATAACCCGCTCTCAATATTTTTTGGGCTGTAGAAAGCCCAGATAAATGACCACCACATGCCCCTCCGTGGAAATCATTTAGCACAAGCTCAGCCTCCTCATGAGTTAAACAACGACGTAAAATGGAATCTACCCCACGGTGGTACAATGTGTTATCCACTATGAGGTAATTCTTGGATACATGATGTAACCATCGTCGTTCATCCCGTGAAAGGTGAGTAGAGACCTTCAATGTTTGTAAATATATGATAATATCTCCATACTATGGATCCAAAGTTGAGATTAAGAAGATGTGCTCATCAACAAACGTATCTTCACAAGCTTCCTCCTCCTCGCTCGGGAAATCAGATATAAGCTCTGCAAAAATCAACGATTTCTTCGATTTTTCCGAAACAAACTCGAGATCAAATTCTTGCAAGATGACAATCCACTTATTATACTTCCCCCCTATCATCCTTCTAGTGAGGACGAACTAAAATGGATTGACATGGGAAACCACCAAGGTCTGGCGAAGGAGAATATAGTGTCTCAATCTTTGAACCACATGAATGGTAGATAAGGCAAGCTTCTCCACATGGGAATAATGGATCTCCACATCTATAAGGTTTCGGCTCAGATAATATATGACATGCTCTTGGAGCTCCTCATCCTTTTGAACCAAAACCATACCAATCGTCTCCATGGACGCGGCCACATAAAGTAGAAAGTCACGGCTATAGTCAGGTGGACTAATCACCGGGGCCGATGCTAAGGCTTGCTTAAGTGCATCAAAGGAATCCTGGGCTTGCTCATCCCAGCAAAAGGTAGTGTCCTTCAAAAGATGCATAAAGCCTCTAGTCAAATTGGCAAAATTCACGACGAATCTCCGTAAGAAGTTTGCCATGCCTTGCAAACATTGAAGATGTCTAATGTTTCTTGGGGGAGACAATTGAAGTATTGCCTCAACCTTCAAAGGATCGACTCTTATACCCTCTTTGGAGACAATGAACCCCAATAAGTGACCAGAATTCATGCAAAAGATGCACTTGTGAGGATTTAACTTGACCAAATAATGGCAGCACCTTTCGAACACTAATCTCAAATGGTAGGAATGACACATCCTCTGATGAGAATGAGTAGCAAGGTCATCCAAAAAGACTTCAATAATCGATTTGAGATCATGGAAGATCAAGGTCATAGCCCACTGAAAAGTGGCTCCGACGTTTTTAAGGCTGAAAGGCATTTTCCGATATGCAAAGGTACCCCAAGGACAAATACATGGGGTCTTCACTCAGTGAACCTCTCACATAGCACGTGCAATCATGGGATATTAAAGAATACCCTTAATTTTGATAAATATTGACCAAAACTATTTTTGTTGAAACTCCCTCCCAATACTTAAAATCTCCCCCCAGCCCTTTTTATACCCCAATCCTTATAAACCACCCTATCCCCCCACCTTAAACCCTCCATCCCCCCCAATACCTGCAATATATTGGTTCGATTTTTGATAATTTTAAAAACCACAATATGAACTAATGTGCTAGGATATTGGTCAACAAGTGAAGCTCTTGTGGACAAATAAAGGCAGTGTTATGTTGGTCCTTAAGTTTGATCTGTGTCTGATTGTATCTGGAAAAGCCGTTCATAAAGGAAAATACCTCGCTTCCCGCACACTCATCCAAAATCTGATCGATAAATGGCGTGGGAAAATTATGTTTAGGACATGCACGATTCAAGTCATGGAAATCAATGCATATGCGGATCGTTCCCTGCTTCTTATCGGCCGAAACGGGGTTTGAAACCCACTCCGTCAAGAGAATGGGATAGATAAAATCAGCATTCAACAATTTTTCTATCTCAGCCTTAATCATGGGTGCTTTTCTAGGATTCACCACACGCAAGCATTGTCGAACAGGCTTAGCATTGGGATAAGTTTTAATTTCATGCTCAATAATGCGAGGGTCGATACCTGGCATTTCTTCGTATGACCAAGCAAATACATCATGAAATTCGTTGAACAACTCGGTATACTCTTGAATCTCAGCATGGGAACATTCTGCCCCAATATAGACATTCTCAATCTTGCCAGGATCGCGAGATATATTGATAGGGATGGTAGGAGATATATTCGCCATGTTTCCATCAGCTATCGGACCAGGAACTTAACAGAACCATGGGACTACCAATTCTCTCACTAAGAATCTCCCTAAAGTATTCACACTCCAAATGGTCAAGCTCAGGAAGAAAATAAGATCTATGATGCAACTTTTCCCAAGGTGGCTCAACCCCAGACATAGCCTCAATAATAGCCTCATCTGAAGGAAAAACACTATCAAGGCAGTCATGTGTGTGAGAAGACTGAACTGCCCATGTAGGCAGTACATATGGGTCTTCCTCCTCCGTCCGCGAAGAGGAAGGACTAGTCTCTGCAACACATTCGAGATTAGCTGGATATGCTATCATAGTTACAGGCAATGGCACGTCCATTACGATGGGCTCACGTGAAGGACTCAGTGTAGGAAGAATCCAAGGATCTTCCATATGAGTGGTGTGAAAAGACACCGAACGCAATGATGATGAAGCCTCACCGAAAGTAGACCCGATCATGAGAATAGGTCCAGGGAAACTAAATGATCCCATAAGGGATGGGTATATGCCCACACCCACACTCCCAGTTGTCGGCTAAGAGTGCACGACAATCGGGATAGAAGCTCTCGAAGATGTGGTAACACACAGATTCTTGAATGGCATTTGATCAATCGTAACTATCTTCCCATTAAATGGAAAGCATACAACTCAGAATAGAGAAGAAGCTACGGCTTGCATACTATACATCCAATTCCTACCCAGTAACAAATTGTAGTCAAGGGGCTCATCAACCACCTCGACCTCGAACGCGACGGTCTTCCCTCCTAAATGGACCTTAAGAGAAGGAAGAATGTCGTGCGGCTGAAATGATCTACCATCAAATGTAGTCAACATGGTAGTGGATTTAGACAACTCTGGGGAGCCCAAACCATTTCAACACGTCAAAGACATCACGGAAGCAGCAACGTCTTCATCAATCACAGTGCGTTTAACGGTCTTGTTAATACATTCTACATGAATCAAGAGAGACACATAGTAAGGCAAGCGAGGCTGTAGTCCCGCTATTTCAAATTTGATGACAGAGGAAGAATTATCATTGTTAACACCAAGAGTAGAAAGCAAATATTTCCTTTACGAAGGAAAACTCTAAAGTACTTCGAGTGTAGACATCGCACAAGGAGTGTGGTCCAAATCCTTGACAACAGAATAGTTTTGGGCGGCTCGGGCATTAGGATAGTGCCTTGAATGCTTAAGGACTCCCTTAGGAATGTGAGGAGCAACTTCAGGTTTATCCATAGGTTTTTCAATATGCAAAGGACTCTTGGGTGGAGTAGGTTCCTTTCCAAGGTCTGGTTTTGATGAACCATTGTATTTCGCACGAGTCACAACTTTAGCAGCACGCACCATGTTGATGCAACCATGACCACTACAAGATTTCGGTGGGTCTTTATCCCCACTAGACTGTTCATGGGTCCTCAAGTTCATATTTTGATTATGAGGTAAAGGGTTAGTCAGCACAACTGGGCCCTGCGCTATGAACCTTGAGCCTTCTTCTATCCGAGGGCACAAGTGAGTGAGGTGGTCCTCACATAACTTGCAAGGAAACTTAACCTTACATTTAGGCTGCTTGTCCCCCCCCAACATTTTGGGCGTTCTTGTCATTAGAATTGGCATTTCCATTCTTATTCCCACCCTTACGATTGTTTTTACCCTTCTTCTTATTCCTTTCGGGTTGCTGGTTACCCTTCTAGTCCAACGATTGTACCCAAAGCACACTCACCATTTGGGTGGGTTGAGACGAAGCTGTGGCTTGTCCCGGAGCAGATTGGTTGATAGATAATTGTATGACCTGTTTCACAACCAAATCTATAGGTTTGGTACTTGTACAACCAAAAATGCCATCGGCATGTGGTCCAGGTTTGACCTTAGGGTCGAAACTAGAATGCGGAGCATTAGGAATGATCTCATATAACAAACTGGATTGAGCATAAATCAAGTCCAATTCCTGTGCCCTAAAAATGGTTCGTTCCTCATTCTGAACTCCGAATGTAGAGACATCTTTCGCTATATAAGGTAGTAATGACTTCAGGAACCAATCGAGGAGAAAATCCGCCGGTATGAAGGATTTAATCAATCTCTTCCGTCTACGCCACTCTTGGATATGGTCCGAGATATGCATGGCTTTATCTTGCTGAAATGTTGACAAGAGTTTCGTACCAATGTCATAACGCACTGGTAACTGGAAGTGGTTGAGAAAAGTCATAGCTAGGTCATCAAACACAGTGAATGCCCCCCTAGGTAGCTCTATGTACCATTTTGCAGCATGCCCGGTGAGGGTGCGCTGAAATAGCCTTAAACGGATCGAATATTTGTGTAAGGAGTTAGAAGAGCACCATAGGTGAAATGTAGTAACATGTTCACTCGGGTCTTCTCCTGGTTTTCCCTCGAACTTGGGAATGTCGGACAGAAGCTTCATAGGGACAGCCGGCCAAGCCGGGTCATAAGATACTGGATCATTCGTTAGTCTCAACAAGTCAGGCAGATTTAACGTTGTGAGGAAAGGGAGCCTAGGTTGAGCAGGTCTATGAGGCTCTCCCTGATAATTTTGGTTCACATAGGATTGATTACCATAACCACCATAGCCATGGCCATAGTATCCTCCTCCTGTTTGACCCATGTAGGGTGGCATGGAAGCACCATAATGTGGTGTACCTTGACTATGTGGGGCTACAAAGCCATAATTCGGGGAGTAAGCGAGTTGTTGATACCCGTACCCATAAGGTGAATAACTTTGTGCATACTGCGGTCCATAATATGGTCCATAAGAAGTCCCATGAGATGTCCCATGAGAAACTCCATAGGTAGGAATAGACATTCCGGAAGTAAGAATATGACCTCTAGAAGTAGGAATACAACCTCCCGATACAACAGGAGGTACTTGACTTTGAGACACAACTAGACAAGTAGCAGCAGTATGCACATGACTCGTAGCAACATTCTAGCCCGAAGGACCACGTGATTGTGGGGGAGGAATAACATTCGAAGAAATAGGAATAGAGGATGAAGGGACTTGTGATATTACGTAAGTGGTGTTCCCTACAGTCACTCATCTTGGCTCTGGTATCCGAATAGGACTAATGGCACTAGGTCTAGCACAAACATGTGATGTGACCTCCACCACTGGGATGGAGGGTGCAATGTGACTTGAGTTCTTAAATATCTCCACATGGAAGTGATTAGGAATGCCCCCAAGCATAGTGTTAGGTTCAAACTCTGACTTGGTATGTAGTACCGAATCATGTGTAATACCAGACATATCATAACTACCATAACTAGTGCTCACAGGTTCATGATGAGTCTCGTCGCCCGACATCCAATACCGATGACCTATGGATGAGGGATCATACCCAAAGTGTGTAGGTATATCATGTGAAGGATCATACCCAGAGTGTGTAGGTATATCAGGTGAAGGGTCACACGTAGGGGTAGGCTCTTCTTCTTCAACCTCATGAAGTGAAGAAGGTAGCTCAGGAATTTCATCTTCATGATCTCCCATCGTGTGTGAATCAATGTGAGAAGTAGTCCGCCTGGACCGTCTGCTTCTTTCTCCCAAAGGGGGAGGAGATGTAGAAGGCGAAAGTCCTGCTAAATGATGAGAACGATGAGGTACCGTACCCGAATCCACAATGACTCAAAAAATGAAAAAGACTCTAATTACTCAAACCCTAAGCAAGCTAACATGCCTAGAGCATACACCAATATAATCTAAAGCCAATCACAAGAAAACAAGGGTAGGATATGTGATATACTGAATGAAGCAGGTATGTCTCTCCTAGGAGAGGCTTGAGATTCCCATACACAACAAGTGGAGGTTCATAACCAATTATTGTGGCCCTCAGCTTCAATGCATATAGCGACTGTGCTGTCCGACCCCAACCTGGCTGGGACACCTGCAGAATAACCCCTGCAAAGCACCCCCTCGATAACCTAGGTAAGGCAACTAAGGTCACCTCAATATAATCAATGCTCAAGCGGATAGTCGTAGGTAGGATTGACCGTATGGGTAGGGTAGCAAAGCTCAAAACTCTCGAAAGAGCCCTCAGATACGAATACAATCCTGGAAATATCTCCGGTGCTACTCATTTATGACTAGGGGTCATCCCAATCAATAACCGCTCACACTGCCTCGTGCTTAACTCCCTTGTAAGAGGAGGATCCTGAGAAACACTAATTATACCAAGTAATTTCACACTCTCATCTGGACAGACACATACATGTTTCCTTTAGTGGTCTTGGAGAATTTACTCACAATGAACTATTCCAAGACCCTAAAACCTAATCTTGTTGGTGTACCCTATCAAAGAAAATAGTGTAATCCATTTTAATTAAGCATTGATTTTATTTGTATTTATTACTGAAAAAGGGTAGATGATCGTGCAACCAATGGTGTTATGACGCAACTCGAAATAAAATGCAGACCTAACAATCAATGCAAATGCATTGTGTCGAATGAAAAACAGGGCATGACACTACATGAAATGCAAAATTTTCTTCAAATGACAAATGTAGTCATTCCTATATGAAAGCCTAACTAATACTTCACTAAGCAAACCTAGTGCAAGTACCATGCAAAGTGCAAAGTGCAATGCATAATGATGCAAAGAAGTAAATATTTTTGGATTTTTTGAAAAAATGAGATACTAAAGCAAAAGAATGATTCTACCACCCCTAGACTTTGCAAGCACAATCAAACAACATTGACGCAAAGTACTAAGGTAAAAGAAATCTAATGCACTAATCCCAAAACAAAAAATCTAAAATGAAATGACAAGAACTCTCTTAAAAAAGAAATTTCACCCTAAAAAAAATGTCTCTGGTCAGAAACAGAGGTGTATACAGAATCTAGCAGTATCAAAGGAGACTCAGTAATCATCAAAATTCACCCAGCAACAATCCATCTTCCTCTAAAAGGAAAAACTCAGTGCATATGTGACTGTTCGCAGTGGACCCGCGTATGTATGTGGATATAGCAGTCAAAGCCACGTGTATACATGACTGTGAGTTAAAAACTTGCGTACAGGAAGAAAAATGTATAAAAATAAAGTCAAACAGATAAACTGAGACAAAATTCACACCAATCAGATACTACTAGGCAAACATGCCCCTAGACCCGATTCAGAAAAAGGGAAATAAGAGAAATTCAAGAACATTGAATGCCGATAAAAAACCCCAAAGGACAACTACTAGGAACTCCCCAGCAGAGTCGCCAATTCTGTTACAGAGAGAAATTCCTATGGCTTGGGGTACCACAACAGATAGCTTGACTCCAGAAATCAATCCTTTCCTATATGCAAGAGAAACCAAATATCTAACACTGAAGGATCTCGATTTGTACCTTATTCCAGACGGTTGATGTAGATCCCCGTTGAGCTTTCCAGCTCTAGATTGAATTGATAAATTGCTTCCTCAACATTCAATAAACAAGACAATCATGCTATATATAATCATGTTAGATATACTCTAGCATATATAATCAATAACATATAAGCATTTGAATTCATCCATGGATCAAATATTCATTCAATTACACATTATTGGATAGGAAAAGATATTTCTATTAATATAAAATTAGAGATTACAATGATTACAACCTCTGTTAGCACGTCTGCGAATCGAAGAAACTGAATCCACCACTTGGGCCTCCACCACTTCAATCCTCCATCTCTCAATAACAAGCTCACAAGCAAAGGGAAAGCTTGGGAAGAACACAAAAGTGCTCCAAGGGACAAAGGGATGCAGTCTCAAGTATAAGCTTTGGCAACAATGGACTATAGTTCTCTTGCTCTCAATTCCTCATGCCTTCAATGTATCCAAAGGGTTCCTTATATAGCTCTTCAATGGGGTAATGAAAGGTCGAATCCGAGCGATCTCAAGGCATAGGGAAGGCCAGGAGACAAGTGAGTCAGATCCACATCAAGGAAAACTCCAAAAGAATTTGGCTTTTTGCACACATCCCGATGTACGCAGTTTTAGGGGTAAAACCCACGTATATACGCGAGAAAGGGTTTAAAATTCGCGTATAGCAAATTTTGCATGTTTTTAGGGATGATATTGGAAACATTAAAGGAACAAAAATGGTCCATGGGGTCTAAGGAGTCTGCAGAGGGACAGGGAAGGCCATAAAAATGTGATTCACCATGTGTGGTAAAATCAGCTATAACAGTACACACACACACACACACACACACACACACATATAATTTACACTTTTGGCTTGGATGGACTTGGGAAGTTATGATCTGCAACCCTAGCTAGGTTTTGATGGAAAAATTTGCAATGAACTTGGATTCAACCCAACCTTTTTGGTTGGCCTAGTACCAACCAAGAGAAAAAAGTGGGAATTGTGTGCTTTTCATTGTAGTTTTTGTCATATCTACCTGGTTTCTTAGCATTTTTAGGATTTTAGTTTTTTTTTGTTATTTAGAATGAAATGGATTTTATTTTCCATGTGCTAGTTTCTTGTTGGGGATCCTACAGGTGTACTTATTTTTCTAGTTAATGGGTTGGAGAAGCCAATGTGGTAGATCTTCTGTCCAAAAAAATCTAGGACATGGTGGGATTATAGGAAGGGCTATTGGCCAACTATCCCTGGTCACATCAGTTGTAGGGTCTAATCATTGATCCCAATACTCTAATGGATAGGACAATGATGAATCCTTTTCTCCCCATCTTAGGTTTTTGGTTTATCAGGTTAACACAAACCTTAGAACCTTGGTAGATTATGTTCCTTCGAAATATTGTTTGGAGTTGTCTTGGAAGGAAGCACGGGAGAACGGGGGTGCTGGGGCTAAAAATGATGCTCTAGATCGTCCCTCCAAAGTATGATAGGGCCATAGACATTATCCTTTGGGTTAGGATATGATATTTCATCCATTGAATTGATGAATGTAACTACAAGGAAATAAACCAAAGGAAAAAAATGGAAGAAATCTATAGCACATGTTTTAAACTCAAATACCGATCATCCTAAATTCATTAATCTGAGGATATCCTCCTTATTTGATAAAGGATTGAATTTTGACCCTAATCCTTCTTCTTCTATTGACTGCAAGACACTTAGAGTTGATATGCCAAAAACAAGGGTTTCTCATTGAACTTAATCTCCTTTAATATCCATGGGTTAGGTAGTTCACCCAAAAGAGCTTCCTTAAAGAGATTGTTGGAATTGGTTCATCCTGATATTCTATTACTATAGGAAACTATGACATCTTCTTTGTGTACTTGTGATTTCTTCTTAAAAATCAAACCTTAATGGAAATGTTGTGCATTGGATGAAAATGGGATTTCGGGTGATATTCCGCTAGATTGGAATCCGAATATGGATAAATTTAAGTCCTTCTCTATTGTTGCAAGTTTGTTGGTGGAAGGTAAAATAAGAGGTTTTAATTATACAAATAGTTTAATTCTCAATGTGTATGGCCATTATGATTAGAGAAGGGATCTATGGGATTCAGTTGATAGTTATGGGGTTCTAAATGATCATTCTCATATCCTAGTTGGCGATCTTGATCCTATTTTATCTTCGGTTGAGATTTGGGGTGTTGGTTCTATAAATGATCCGTTGGCTAGTTATTTATTGAATAATTTTGAGAATGCAAATTTTATTGATATTGTCCCTAGTGCTCTAGTCCCAACTTGGTCAAATTGATGATTGGGATTTGATGGCATTGCAAAAAGGCTTGATAGGTTTATGGTGTCTGAATATTTGTGTGATTCAATTGGTCATTATCAATCGTGGACTATCTCTTCTGGTGTATTGGACCATAAAGCTATAGTTATGCAGTTGTATTTCGATAAATTTTTTGTTCATTGTCCTTTTAAATTCATCCATAGATGGTTGGGAGGTCCTTCTTTTTTCTCCATGGTTTTTGAGAAGTGGAGTTCGTTCTCTCATTTGATCAATTTCCCTCCGATTCTTAGTTTGGTCAACAAACTATCTTTCTAAAAGAATGACGTTAATAAGCTGGGAAAAGTTAAAAAAAGAAAGAAAACCAAAAGACACTGGTGGAAAAGGAGGAAGAGATAAAATATTTGGTTGGATTGTTGGATGATCTCTTTTTTGCTAGCATGAAAGACAAACTTGGATGGAGGTAGAAAAAGCTAGGATTTTAAAGTTGGAGTAGGAAACATGGAGGCTAAAAATACGAGATGTTTGGTTGGAGGCAGTGACACTAATACCAAATTATTCCATCAATATTCCGATAACATAAGGTTAAATGATGAAATTTAAGATTTAAAAGGATTCCAATGGGGATTCTTTGTTGAATGAAAAATATTTAAGGGGCGCAATCGTTAGACATTTAAAAAAAATTTACAAACAAGAAAATGTTTCAAATCTTGAGGATTAGCTCAGAGCGCTAAAAAATTGTAACAAATATAAAATAAAATAATAATAAAATAATTAATAATTAGGTTAACTAAGTTAGGTTATGAAATGAGGCATCTCCTCAACATCAAATTCCCAAGCCATATTTAAGGCAAGGCCACTATTGTAACAATAACATATTTAAGGCAAGGCCACTCAATATATATTATTCTTATTTATCATCCAACATGATGGTAAGATTCGATTATTGAGAGATCAACCAGACTCGGTTCCTCAATTTGGTATCAGAGAGGATTCGCTCCTACAGCCTGAGCTTGGATTCGGCTCATCAATCCCTACTTGAGCTCGGACTCGGCTCATCAATTCTTGATTTCTTTCGCTGCTCCATTTCACCCATATCTCTCTCCGCTCTGCTGTCCTCCACTTCCATACTCCTTTCCCTCCAAACACTTCCCCACTCGTGCTGATCCACAAATTCCATCTCCCTTCTCCATTCTCTCTGTTGCCCATGCTCCCACCTACAATTTTCCTCCTCTTCCCAACACTTTGCATTCACACTCCCACTACTTTTCATTTCCTCCCATCCTCTACACCTCAACACCATCACTTCCTTCCCGCAATCCATCACGTGCCTACGTCACCCTCCATTCATTCCATCGTTGCGCTTCTCTACTCCATAGCTCAACGCTCACCCTGTGCTGCTATTTCTCCTCCATGCCCCTCAACCTTCGACCTCCATTTCTGCTGCACCATACATTCCCTACGACCTACCTTTCTGTTCAACCCTCTCCAAATCCCAACCACCCTCTCGCCTACCTCCTTCCCTCTGTATTCCACTGGCGCAACCCTTCCCACCTGCTGGCCCACGCAACCCCTTCCAACCTCCCTGAAAACTGTCACTGTGCTCCACCTTCCCAGTTTCCTGCAATCTTCCAACCCGTGCTCCATTCTCCACCTCTGATCTGCCATCGCAGCTCCAACTGACATCACCACCTCCATCTCCCATCACCGCCCTCTCCAAATCCAACCTTCGCGCGCACTTCCATCACCCATCATTTGTGCGCATTGTAACCTGCAAACCTGCAAAACAAAAAAAAAACAAATTTTAATAAAAATAAAATATTATATATAATATTTAGTTAAAACCAAAAACTATTATTATTATATTATAATAATATTTAGTTAAAAAAAAACTATATACAAAATATTATATAGTTTATAAAAGAAAAAGAAAAAAAACAATAATAATATTAATTAATTAATTAATATTTATTATTATTAAAAAAAATTCACCTCAAAAGCCAGAATAGCGTCAAAATACACTCCTTTGCATACAAGGTCCACTACCATGGCGAAGCTAAAAGAGCAAATTGAAAAAATGGAGAAGGACATCAAGTCCCTTGTTGCCAACCAAAAAAACTTGAAGGAAGAGATGCAAATTAACAATACAGTGCTCAAAGATGAGCTTGTTCTTGTACTAGAAAGAAGGCTGAATGAAACATTTGATATCTTGAGTGAAAAACAAAAATCCCTGGATGACAAAATGAGTGCCATGACTCAAAACATAAACACCTTAACACAGAACATGAGCACCATGACGCAGAACCATAATACATTAATCGAGATGTTACAAAGGATCATACCCAGTCCGGACCAAGTCAGCAGTCCAAACATGTTAGATGCCTCATTTCATGTTGCCACCCAGGAAACACTCGCAAAGAATCAGGAAAAATTGCAAAAAGAAATAAAGATTAACAATGTGACGCTTAAGCAAGAGATAGAAACAAAAGTACTGCTAGATATGGAGGAACAATTAAACAACAAAATAGATGCTATCAGTAACATAGTAGAGAATAAAAATGCTAAAAATCACCACCAACAACGAAGCAGTTCAAATATGTCACTTTCATCATCCAGTAGTTCTGAGTCACCATCAAACTGTAAGGCAAAAGGAAATCAACATCGTCCTTACAAAGTGTACCCACCTAAGGAAAAAATAGAGTTGTCGAAATACAATGGGAGTGAAGACCAATACTTTGACATTTACAATATTCAATCTGATGAGGAGAAGGTGAAATATGCGTTAAAGCATATGGAAGGGTACGCCTATAATTAGTACTTATGGTGGAGGAGAGATAATTTTACGTACACCTGGAACTTGTTCAAAAATGATTTTTTTAATAGGTTTCAAGGAATCAAAGAAGATGATTTGTTTTGTAAACTTACCATATTACAACAGGTTGGAAGCGTTGAGGAATTCACACATCAGTGGGAATCCTTATCTACACGAGTATTTGGTTTGTCTAAGAAGCAAAGACTCGAAACCTATTTAGGAGGCCTAAAACCATACCTGCAAAAAGAGTTAAAGTTGCATGACATACCTAACGTAGAAGGAGCAAGACATAAAGGAAAATCCATAGAAGGAAAATTGGAAGGAATTAAAAAAAGAGGCAATAACCATTATTAGCAAGAAAAAGAGACAGACACAATGTAGGTACTATGCAGATACTTGGTCACCCGGTCATCAATGTCACAAACCTCAATCATATGCCTATGAAATGGAAAATAGATCGAAGTCATCTAACAGTTACTTTGATAATAGAAAAAAGAAGAAAAAAATATGTTGTCGATGCGATGATGACTGGACCCCTGGTCATAAATGTAGGAACAATGAGACAATCTAGTGCAAAATCATCAATGGAAAGGAAGTGCAAGTCTCTGCATAAGAGACCTCATATGATTCTAATACCAACACTGAGTTAGAATGAAGAACAACACTAGGAAAATATTTAAGCTTTGAGGACAAATATTCCTAAAAGGGAGTGGCAATGTAACAAATATAAAATAAAATAATAATTAAATAATTAATAATTAGGTTAACTAAGTTAGTTTATGAAATGAGGCATCTCCTCAACATCAAATTCCCAAGCCATATTTAAGGCAGGACCACTATTGTAACATATCATCTTTTATCCTATCATCTAATATATATTATTCTTATTTATCATCCAACATGATAGTCAGATTCGACTATTGAGAGATCAACTGGACTTGGTTGCTCCAAAAATTACACTCAATTTTTCAATGAGTGTTGTTAACGAATAAACACCCTTATAACCTAGGTTCTGGGGTTACCAACGTACATCTAAAACTTGCAGACAATCAGCTTTAAAGTACAGAAAGGAAATAGGAAGATATGTTGGACTCACCCGATTATCGACGGTTGATCCAAGCTTTGTCTTATCCCGCTTTGTTTCTCTCCAAAGCTTTCAGGGATGCACATACTTCACCTACAAAGAGCAAATTCTCCAAGTACAAACTTATACATGTATATATAAAAGGTTAGATAAATAACATATGTAGTTCTTAATCAAATATATTTATCAACCCTGATACATGAAAGAGACTAAACACAAAGTTGGAAGAAGAATTCTCTTTATTAACAATAGTGAATGAGATAAGTGTACAACCCAACGCCTGAAACAAGGACTCCTTTGCAACCAAAGGACTCTGAGTTCTGCTACTCCAAAGACTTTTGAAGATATACCACCAGTATAACTTTGCTCTCCAAGATTCATTCCCTTAATTCCCTCCCCAAGGCCTCTATTTATACTTTGGAAAATAGAGTAGTTTCGAAGGCTGAGGAGGTTGAGACAGTTGAGATGGTTAATGTTTAGGGCTCAACTAATCTCCATTAATTATGTTTTATTATTTTTAATGTCGAATGGATGTGTATGTGACCATTGATACTGGAAACCTGCGTATGACACGCGAGTTGCTTTAAGGGAAACCCCCGTACAGATCTGTACGCAGGTTGCAATGCAAATAGTTGCGTACAGTACGCGGGTTGTCAACGAACATAGTCGCGTATGTACGTGAGTTTCAATGGACATAGTCATGTATGGAAATCCACACATAGAAAGATAAAATGGCAAGCTGGTTGGAGAATGAATGCATGTCATGTCATGCCCATCTATAGTGTTTAGGCAACCTTCAATCCAAAAGTGTGCTTTTGAGGACTCTGAGTTCTGCTACTCCAAAGACTTCTGAAGATATACCACTAGTATAACTTTGCTCTCCAAGATTCATTCCCTTAATTCCCTCCCCAAGGCCTGTATTTATACTTTGGAAAATAGAGTAGTTTCGAAGGCTGAGGAGGTTGAGACAGTTGAGATGGTTAATGTTTAGGGCTCAACTAATCTCCATTAATCATGTTTTATTATTTTTAATGTCAAATGGATGTGTATGTGACCATTGATACTGGAAACCTGCGTATGACATGCGAGTTGCTTTAAGGGAAACCCCCGTACAGATATGTACACGGGTTGCAATGCAAATAGTTGCGTACAGTACGCGGGTTGTCAACGAACATAGTCGCGTATGTACGCGAGTTTCAATGGACATAGTCATGTATGGCAATCCACACATAGAAAGATAAAATGGCAAGCTGGTTGGAGAATGAATGCATGTCATGTCATGCCCATCTATAGTGTTTAGGCAACCTTCAATCCAAAAGTGTGCTTTTGTGTACCAACATATGAAGTGTCGACACTTGGATGAAGAAGTTCCATTTGGGTTGATAACAGATGCTTCCTAATGTGTGAGGTCAGAGGGAAGTGATGGCCGAGATACATTATAATCACTATCTTTGGAGAACTCAGAAATCCAATGGAGCAGAGGTAGTACCTGAAACAAATACATAATAATGTCATATACAAAGTCATATCTGAGGATGTGTTGCAGCTGCAACTATTTCCCAAATTTCTAAAAAATTGGGACCCTCCTTTTAAGTTTTGTCTTGCTTGGATCTGTTGGGATTGTTTAAAGTTATTGTAGGATTGATTGTTGAGTTTGATTGTTAAATGAATATCTTTTATGCTGTTGGTGCTTTTTGACTTAATTTGTGACTCACAGGGGTTTTTCATTTTCACTGTCGAAAATTATATTAGTTATGAATCAGAACCGTAGTCTCCTACGCAGCCGCCATTGTGGAGGCTAAGTAGACTAACGACCCGATCCAATCTCCCACCTGCCGTCGACACGCTTTTGTTCAGTTTCAGTGTTTTACTTTGTGACCATCGGGGCACTAGTCCTTTGTACAACAGCCGTTTTGAGGGATTGATAACAAAATTTTTGACGATTTTTACTGACGCTGATTTCATTGCTCTTTTCACTATCTGATTTTTGTTGGAACTTTTGATTGGGGATTAGTCCTCAGCGTTTTTGATCGCCGATGGTTTCATTTTCTGGCAACCCTAGTCTATTTTAATCCTACCGTTGTGGCTCCAGAGTGGAGTAAACATCCGATGCTATTGTTCTTTTTTTTTTTCCTGATTGTGTTCTTTTGATTGCAAACTCTTAGTAGGTGTGTCTCCCGCCGTTGCGGCTCTGTAGCAGGCTAATCACCCTTTTCTCGTTGTCCTTTTTCGCTGATGAAGAGTTTATCTGTCTATTGCTTAGTGCTGGCGTTGGGATTTTTCTCGCTATTCAAATATGTTTTACACTGTAATATGGAATAGCAGAGGGTGCCCATGGGTACAGGTCAGTGTTAAAGAGTCCGTTTTATCGGATACGTGTTTAAAGTTTTGAACCAGGGTTTAAGCACAAACTTGCGGGATTTATTTTTCCTTGGCATTCATTATTTTCATGCATTAATACCATTTTATAGCTCATGTACAGAACGTTTGATTGATCTATTTTATAATGATTTGACATGCATAGGAAAGGAAGATCGCTGCAAAGAATATATGTCTGAAAGGTAAAGTTGAGGACAACCGCCTGTTAGGAAGAAGTTGAAACATAAAGAAACAGAGATGCTGCTCGGGGAGAAAGGCGAAAGAAAGGCTGAAACCAACGAGACCTAAAAAATACTAACGTATGATAGAGCTAAATCGTTAAGAGCTTAGTTTCAGACTTGAGGAGTTTGTCAGTTACCAAGCTGACCCGTTTTCATAAAATTATTTAAATCTGGAATGTAACATTTAGAGAAATCATGAGCATTCACAAAATGACAAAACCATGAGAGGAAATGGTTGGGGGGGCCCAAAGTTCAGGAGTCAGGGGGGGGCAACCCAAATATTTTTCTGGTTTTAGTATAAATATAGGAAATTTAAAGGGAGGAGGGGATTTTTCCCAGTGAGACTTGTGAAAAACTTGTTGTAAGAGGAACTATTTCATTTTGCAATAATATAATTACAATTTTTCCTGTTGGAGAAAGTTTTGGGGTGGAATGTTCAAATGCTATGAAATGAACGATGTTGAAGGGGAACCATTTCATTTTTAGCTGTGATTCATTAACCGTGAGATCGTTCTAACTTTTTGAACCTATGTTCTTGTATGAATGTTCTCTGGTTTATTTTATGATAATTTCCACTATGAGTAATGAATGTTTTCACAGACAATGAGCTATCTTGTTGTGCATCTTTCTGTTCATGTTTATGTGTTTTGATTCGAAGAACAACAACCTGTGATTTTTCTTAATGCATGAACAGTAATACATTACTCATTAAATGATAATCTCACTCCCTAGGGACAGCTTAGTTAGTTTTATTTTTTGTTGTGTGATTCAGATGCGAGAGAGTTTAAGACGAGAGGTAAGAACCTGCGCATCACATTGTGACTGCTCCTCGTATTCTTTATCAATCTACATGTTAGATAGGCACTTACATATCATACTTAAAGTTAAAAACACAAAAATACACACGGCGGACCTGGCCGCAACTGATAAAACCCTTTATTTTTGTTATTTGACCTACAGTAGCCGGATCGCAAACTGGACGGATTCCCCATACCAAATAGTCACGGGCTAGTTGGGAACGTTGACTGGGGAGAATCCCTTGCTATTGTTGCCAGCAATTTTCCAGGCCTCAACAGTTTCTGGTGCTAGAAGGAGGGCCACCAATGCATGGCTGGCCGAGGAAACCCTTTTCCTCAAAATTACTCCACCAGTGATACTTTTGAAAGCAATTTATTTCTCAATCCGAATCCTGAAGAGAAGTGGAAAGAACATTTGTATTCTATAGACAATGAAGTTGTTAATGATCTGAGGAGACACACTAGATCATATGTGAAGAGTATTGGAGGATTACCTACTATCCCTGATTTACCCCGAAGAGAATACAATAAGAAAGACCATCCCATCTTGGAAGATTCAGTGTTGGTTGAAGAATTAGTAGAAGTAGCATTATAGGAAGTTGTTCATCCTTTGAATCAAGTAGGCCCTGATACACCTAACGGTTCACCTGTCGATACTCCTGCTCACTCACCTCCTCACTCTCCACCCATACTCATGGCAGGCATAAATGCAAATCAACCACCTAACCCACCAAATCCACCACCTGCTTGGAAACCCAGATCACCTCTAAACTTAGTACCTCCGTTACATGACTTACCTCAAGATTTTGAGAAGGTGCTGCCCAAGTTTGACCCAAATGATAAGATTTTAGTAGATGACCATTTGCAAAGTTTCTACTTGGCCATATAAGGAATAAAAGATGGAGGACACGAGGATGTAGTCTGTATACTTTTTCTGCATACCCTTAAAGGAGTAGCAGCCTCATGGTATTTTGGTTTGCTTGCAAACTCAATCCCAGATTGGGACACCTTTGAAAGGATATTCAGAAGCAAATATGCAACCCAAAAAACTCATGTGGCTCTCATGAAAGGACTGTGCGCTTTAAAGAAAGAAAGAAAAGAAAAGGTACATAGTTTTACCCAAAGATTTGCAGCTTATCTTAAGAATTTTTCTGAAATTGATAAGCCCTCGGATAAAGTTCTGATTGAGTATTATACTTCAGCTCTAGGGCCTAATTTGGCCATGTTTACCAAAATGAAAGCCAAACCTATGCTAGTAGAGACTTATGAAGAAGCGAAGAGAGTAGAGGCTGAAAGGGAAAGCATCGAATATTATCCTGAGCAGTTAGGAGAGAAAATTGTTGGGAAGAAAGCTTTGTTATTTACTAAGCCTAAAGAGGAACAATCACATGATTTCAAAGGAATGGCAAAGATGATGCAGAATATTTCCAACAGAATAATAGACTTGGAAAAGGAAAAGGAAGCCCATAAGTTCTATAAGCCTTATTACAAGAAAAAAGAGGCTAACAATCAATCCCAACCCCCTCAACAGAGTCCTGCATCGATGAACTTAATAGAGGTAGGGATGGATAACTTTTGCACTTTCCACCAACAACCCCATTCTGAAAAAAATTGTCCTCAATGGATAAATTCGATGACATTAGTGATGAAATAGTTGTTGGATTCCAAGTTAACGGAGGCTGACAATGAGGAGGGAAAAGATAACAATAAATCAACAGAAAAACAAGAGGATGATGCCATGGTTTTATGGGACTGTGTATCATTGTTTGATACCAAAGAGGAAAAGGATCCAAGACATCAATATATCTCGGAGACAAATGTGACAACAAGAAGTCAAGGGTTGATTAAAGAAAACAATCTTATACTCTCGAAGATTAAGAGACTTCAAAAGAATGTAAAGAAATTTCGGAAAAATACCATAGCATATAAAATTCCCGAGTTCATAATTACCAATAAAAATTCAAATCATATCAACATGCCAATTAAGCCCATTGAAGAGAAGATAAATAATGAAAAGACGAATTTCACAGAACACAAGATGGAGTATGACATTGTAGAAGATATCAAAAAGGTGAAAGCAAACATTTCACTATTTGAAATGTGCAATGTGCCACAACAGAAAGAAAAATTGTTAAAAGCACTAGAAACGCTTGAAGAGAAACTTCCTGTTAATACCCAACTTGAAGAAGAAGAAATTGGGGAAGCAAGTGTGGGAGGTAAGTCCAAGTATAAAACTCCACCTTTTCTCCTCACTTTTGAAATTTTCAATCATAACGTGCACAACTGTCTAATAGAATTAGGGGCATCAGTAAATGTTATGCCACTTTTAGTATGTAGGAGGATAAATGGACAACCCAAACCATCTACCTGGAAGGTTACTCAGCTAGACAGGACCAATGTGAAAGTAGTTGGGGAAATGGAGGATGTTCTCATTCGCTTATCTTCAAATGATAAGGTATGTCAATTCATTGATATTGTAGTAGCATACATACCTGAGGCTTATGGAATTGTTTTGAGCAGAGATTGGTCAGCAAAGCTAAATGGATATTTTGCTTCAGACTGGTCACATCTGTGGTTACCTCATAAAGGAAGCCCAAATCAAATTGAAGTTATAAGAGAGCCCCACATGAAACACAATGTCACGCAGTTAGAGGGTAAGAATGAACCAGTAAATTCTGTTTTGAGAAACTACTTTATTGAGTTGGAACTAGGGAATTACCAAACAAAAGAAGCCATCATTACGTCAAACACCCAGCTTGATCTCCTTAGGTTTTCACAGGCTGATGAAATTGATTGTAAAATAGTAGCCTTAGCTTTAGATGTAGATTCTAATTTAGATATGGTAAAAATAGATAGTTTTTGGACACTTTTTTTTGATGGATCTAAGACATTGGAAGGATCAGGGGCTGGTTGTGTCCTGATCGATCCAAAGAATAATAAACACTTCCTTTCTTGTAGATTAGATTTTGAATGTACCAACAACAGAACTGAATATGAGGCATTGGTTTAGGGACTAAGGAAAGCAATTGAATTTAAAGTGGAAAATCTGAAAGTATATGGATATTCTGAAATAATTGTGAAACAGATTCAAAATTAGATACATTGCATTTCACCTCATTTAAAATCTTACCAAAGTGAAGTATGGGATTTGCTTAAACATTTTTGTGCATTTAATATTGTGTCAATTCCTAGACTTAGAAATGCTGCAGCTGACTTGTTAGCCACCTCGGCTGCAAGGCTTGTACCCTCTAATAATAGGTGTTCTATTGAATTGCTTTTCAGGCCTTCGGTTCCAGACATGATTACAAATTTATGAGTTTTTGATGATGATCAGCAGATCCTTGAATGCTTGACAAATGATGATACTTTCAAAGGGGCAATTATCGATGATGAAGAACATCAGGCTGAGCTAAAATTTGACAATTTCATTCCTAAAGGAGTCAGGACTTTAGAACGAATGTTTGATCTAAACGACAAATTCAGAAGACCAGCAAACGTGAAGACTCACAGCTCATCTTTACAATTCGAGCTGATAAACTTAGGAACTAAAATTGAGCCCAAATATGTGAATTTGGGAAAGTGTTGTTCCCTTGGTGAAAGGAATAAGTTCATTAGTTTGTTCAAACAATACAAAGATGTGTTTTCTTGGACATATGAAGATTTGAAAACCTATGACACCAAGATTATTCAACATGTCATCCCCATTAGGACTGGGGTCAAGCCTTATCAAAAACCCTTAAGGAAAATGCATCCCAAACTTGAGCCTTTAATTCATAATGAAGTAAAGAAATTACTAGATGCCAAAATCATATTCAAAGTTAGACATTCAGAATGGGTTTCAAATCTGGTACCAGTAAGGAAGAAATCTGGAGAAATTAGACTATGTGTGGATTTCATAAACTTAAATTGTGCTTTAGATAAAGACAATTATCTAGTTCCACCCATGGAACAGATATTGCAAATGGTTTTGGGTTTTGATTTATTTTCTTTATTAGATGGATTCTCTGGTTACAATCAGGTGTTGGTAGCTGAAGAAGACAGACTCAAAACTACATTCAGAACAAGATGGGGGACTTTTGCTTACAGAAGGATGCCTTTTGGACTCATAAACGCTGGAGCTACTTTCCAAAGGGCTATGGATATAGCTTTCCACAGTTTGATTGGCCGCAGTGTTGTGGTATACCTCGATGACATCACAATATTTTCAAAGAAAAGAGAAGAACACGCATTTCATTTAAAGCAGATTTTCGAGCGTTGTCGAAAATATGGTATCTCACTAAACCCCAAGAAGTGTGTGTTTGCTGTTATAGAGGGAAAGCGACTGGGTCATGTGGTATCTAAGAAGGGGATCTCCATAGAACCAAAAAGGATCAAAGCTATCCAACAGATCCCTTTACCCCATAATAAGAAAGGTATGCAATCATTCATGCGGACAATAAATTTTGTGCGAAGGTTTGTGCCTGAATTTGCTCAAATCATCAAACCTCTGAAGCAAATGGTGAAGCAAAGTGTACAATTAAAGTGGACTGATACAGAAAAGAATGCATTCAGCAAAATAAAAACAGCTATTTCTCACGCATAATCTCTTAAAATCCCAGACTTTGATAAAGATTTTATTTTGTATACTTTTGCATCTGATGATTCATTGGCAGCGGTGCTTACTCAGAAGGAAGATGGGGGAGATGAATTCCCCATATCGTTTATGAGAACTGGTCTGTAGGGCACCGAATTGAGTTACCCAGCTGTGGATAAGCAAGCTTATGCAGTCTTCAAAGCGATAAAACAATTCCGGCCATACATACTCAAGAACCAAACAAAGGTAATAGTCCCACACCCATCGGTGAGGTCTCTTTTCGTGCAAAAAGAATTAGGAGAAAGAAGAGGCAATTTGGTAACAGCTTTACAATATTATGACCTCGAATTCAAGCTAGCCTCCATAGTTAGAGCATAGGGACTATGCAGACTAATGGTTGAAGACAATAACCATGAAGAAAGCGATTGGGAAAATTAAGCTGAATTACATATGACGGAAGTATGTCCTCTTTTTACAACACCAGAGTCTTGGTACCGAGACCTTGTTCATTACCTTCAGGAAGGTGTGTTGCCAGAGCATTGGAATTCCAAGCAGTGAAGAGCATTGCGCTTTAAATCAGCTGCTTATCCGATTGTTGATGGAATTTTATTTAGGAAGAATTATGATGGAGTCCTTCTCAGATGTTTAGAAAAGGAAGATGCAAAAAGGGTTATAACTGAGTTACATGATGGGCCTGATGGAGGCCATTTCTCTGGAGATACAACTGCCCACAAAATTCTTAGGGCTGGGTACTATTGGCTCACGCTGTTCAAGGATGCTCATGCCCATGTGAGAAAGTGTGATATCTGTCAGAGGTGTGGAGGGAGACAAGCCAAAGCAGTAGGACCACTGAATCCGGTTATGATAACGAAACCATTTGAGCAATGGGGAATTGACGTCATTGGAGAAATAAAACCAAATTCTTCCTTGCAGCACAAATATATTTTAATGACAACGAACTATGTCACTAGATGGTTCGAGGCCATTCCACTACGAAAAGTCAATGAAGATGCTGTCATGGATTTCTTACAGGATCATATCATGACCAGGTTTGGGGTTCCAATTTCCCTAGTTTTTGATAATGCTACTTACTTTTCTTCCATTAAATTAACTGCATTTGCTCATAAAAGGGAATTAAGTTGCATTATTCTGCCAACTACTACCCACAAGGAAATGGATTGGAAAAATCTACAAACAAGAATTTGATTAGGATTTTGAAAAATACTATCATAGAAAACCAGAGGAGTTGGAATTCAGCATTACCAAACGCTCTTTGGGCTGATAGGGTTACACCCAAGAATTCCCTAAGTGTGTCACCATATACCCTTGTTTATGGAAAGGAGGCTATACTTCCTCCGAACATTATGCTACCATCTTCGATAATAGCCCAAGAGTCTAGAGGCAAAGACAACGAAATCCTGCAACTTAGAATTTATAATCTTTTGAAGGTAGAGGAGCCTAGATCCAAGGCCAAAGAACGTTTTAAGCAACAACAGGAAGTAGTGAAAAGGTGGTTTGATAAGCACAAAGCTGGAACAAAAGAATTTGAAGTGGGAGACTTGTTTCTTAAGTGGGATAATCCACATGATGAAAAGGGGAAGCATATGAAGTTTCAACAATTATGGGTATGCCCTTTTCAGATTGCAGCAAAACTTGGCCCCTCAACCTATAAATTGCAATATTTACAGGGGTGGGAAGAGAACTTACCAGTAAATGGTTTAGTTCTCAAAGCATATTTTTCCTGATTTTTGTTTTGTTTTTGTTTTGTACATAAATATATTGATTTGGTTGTTTACTTTGATTTGTTTAATTTTTGTTTGTTTTAGTTAAATTTTGTTTGATTTCAATAAAAGAGACAAACTTTTGGTTGCATGGAAAGCATCAGGGTTCTCAATTAACTGAAATCTTTGGTATAAGACTATGTACTCTTGTTTGAACTGATAGAATTTCTTCTAGTAAGTAGTTTTCCTAAATGGCTATGAACTCATTGAAGTACTGCTTAATCCCTGAAAATAACTCAGGATCAAAAGGTCTGGAATACTATTATGAGGCTCCATCCATTCCACATCTAAAATGTCTTAGGGGGTGACAGCAAAAGACCCACGGAAAGGAAGCAAGGTAAACAATATACTATATATAAATGATCCCATGCCAAGATTTGAAAGCCTAAAGGCTGATAAGAGTCAAAACTCCTAAAAGAAGTAATACCTATCAAAGCAAAGTATCAAATCATATGAATACAAATTTGCCAAAAGTTCTTCTCCGTCCGTGAGCTGAAAATTAAATACATCTCTCATGCAAAAGGACACTATGGATAGAGGAGCCTGAATAAAATTCAGAAAGAAAGGCATAAGGAGGACTCAAAAGGAAAAAAAGTCCCAAAAGCACCAAAAGTGCAAAAATGGCATGGGAATGAGGAACAAATGAATATTTCTGTTTACCATATGTCACAATCCTGTGGTGTTCAGGTTGGAAGCTACCCTAAGGCAGAGGTAAAATGAAACTCATCTACTTGGCCTCAAAAGAGTTATCTTGACTTTGAGATTTTGGGTTCCATTTTCCTAAAATTGGACTATCATCAATGTTAAAAAGTACATAGATTCGCCAATGGGGAAATATAGACATCCAGAAGAGTTCAACATGTTGGTTCTGTTGCTAAAACAGTTTGTTACTTAAGGAAGAGTTGATTCAGAGATTCTGGGTTCACCAAGTAGTCGACAATTGTTGCAGCTGCAACTATTTCCCAAATTTCTAAAAAATTGGGACCCTCCTTTTAAGTTTTGTCTTGCTTGGATTTGCTGGGATTGTTTAAAGTTATTGTAGGATTGATTGTTAAATGAATATCTTTTATGTTGTTGGTGATTTTTGACTTAATTTGTGACTCACGGGGTTTTTTTATTTTCACTATTGGAAATTATATTAGTTATGAATCGGAACCATAGTCTCCTACGCAACCGCTGTTGTGGAGGCTAAGTAGACTAACGACCTGATCCAATCTCCCACCTGCCATCGACGCGCTTTTGTTTAGTTTCGACGTTTTATTTTGTGACCATCGGGGCACCAGTCCTTTGTACAGTTGTCGTTTCGGGGGATTGATAACAAACGTTTCGATGATTTTTACCCGCGTTGATTTCATGGCTCTTTTTGCTATCGTATTTTTGTTGGAATTTTTGATTGGGGATTAGGCCTCAGCATTTTCGATCACCGATGGTTTCATTTTATGGAAACCCTAGTCTATTTTAATCCCACCGCTGTGGCTCTGGAGTGGACTAAACATCCGACGTCGTTGTTCCTTTTTTTTTCTTTTTCCGATTGTGTTCTTTTGATTGCAAACCCTTAGTAGGTGTGTCGCCCACCGTTGTGGCTTCGTAGCAGGCTAATCACCCTTTTCTCGTTGTCCTTTTTCGTCGATGAAGAGTTTATCTGTCTGGTGCTTAGTGCTAGCGTTGGGAGTTTTCTTGCTATTCAGATATGTTTTACACTGTACTATGGAAGAGCGGAGGGAGCCCGTGGGTACAGTTCGGTGTTAAAGAGTCTATTTTATCGGATACATGTTTTAAGTTTTGAACCAGGGTTTAAGCACAAACTTGCGGGATTTATTTTTCCTTGGCATTCATTATTTTCATGCATTAATACTGTTTTATAGCTCATGTACAGAATGTTTGATTGATCTATTTTATAATGATTTGACATGCGCAGGAAAGGAAGATCACTGCAAAGAATATATGTCTGAAAGGTAAAGCTGAGGACAGTCACCTGTTAAGAAGAAATTGAAACATAAAGAAACAGAAATGCTGCTCGGGGAGAAAGGCAGAAGAAAGGATGAAACCAACGAGACCTAAAAAATACTAACGGATGATTGTCAATCAATAGGTGATAATCTACAATTGAAGCAAAGGAATTCACCAATAATGAGAGTGAATCCTGAGGTACAATCGTCAAAACTCTAGGTCTTTGTCGTCAGGAAATGCTAATGCGGAACCATACTATGATGAGGAAGGCAATAGATCATCCAATGGATCACAAGAGTGACTAGGAACTGGGTAAAGGAAGGAAGACACAAAGTAATAACAGATATGACAATGATGGAATAAGGATATAGATCAGACACAGGGTTAAGTCCTTGAACAGTGAGCACGACACAGAGATGAGCCAAGGCAACTTTTTAACTTTACAGATATAACAACTAGACTTATCTATCATGTAGGATACATGATCAGATTCCCTAGGTAGAACTGACAAGAGGAGGAGTAAGAAACTCAAAGTACTAACTGAACTAAAAGTGAACACTGAGACATGAGTATTGGAAAAAACAAAGAGTTATTTGTTCAAGGATGACATGCTGCCACTAATTGAAAACCAAAAGGAAACTTCTTCCTTACCTTCCCTGTTAAATTTTAACGAGTCCAGGAAAGTCAACTCGGATCTCTCTTCATTTTTTGACAAGCTTGAAGAGAAGAGGGAATAATGCTTAATAGTGTCACTGATTTGTGGATTTTATGAGCTCGAACTAGTACATGGTCAGCTGGTATTTTCATATTTAGAGAGTCTGAAAATTCCAAAGAAGACTCTAGGGGGGTCCTTTTTTGTCCAATTTAGTCTCCTGAGGCCGAAAAAGTATAAAAGATACCACAGAAGAACTCTCTTAAATTCTGTAGAAAAAAAGATGAACCTTTTTTGTACTTAGTCAGGGAGGTCCGAAAAGGTTGAATTACCACCTACCCAACACCCCTTCAAAAGCAGCATATAGCTTGAGTTTTACGAGTGTGAAGGAAAGCAAGATCACTCGGAAAGATCCATTTGAGTACGAGAAATGGGGCTTACAACAATAAACTCGATGCTTTGTTCTTTAGTGTTTAACGAGCATGACAAAGACAAAGTACACTCAGAATATTTTTCATGTTTAGGTCTAGAGGACGTAAAAGAGAGAACTGAGCACAAAACAGGTGTTCCTTTTCCGTAAATTTAGTCCCTCAAGTCCGGAAAAGTGATAAACCTATGCCTAAGAATACTCTTCTCAATTCTGTAGAAAAGAGAGTGATCATTTCTCATATTATTTTGCATGGTCTGAGAAAGAAATAACCTACCACCAATGCAGATGCCCATTCACGTATTCTTAACGAGCTTGAACGAAAAAGTTGACTCAGCAGTCAAGTCTGTTTTAAGGAGTCAGACCTGGGCCTAAAGAAACTCCATATGGGTGGGGAGTCCTATAAAGGGATAGCTTGTAAAAATATACCAAAATGAGGTTCAATTTGGCATGAAAAATAGCTAAAAAGATTCCCCTGTACCTAAGACAGCTGCGGCATGAGTATCAAAAGACAACATAGGTTCTAAATGAGGATACTCATGAGAGGAAAGCCTTATCCATGGAAGAACGATGGTAAAGACAAGGAGCTAATGGTTAAATATAGCATAGTCCATGGTTAAAATGTTAATTTCTAGGTTTAAGATGGAGTAGGTATACACGCAAAATGCATTTGAAGTGAAAAAAAACCATCCTATATGAGCAAAAAACACCTTAGAACGATGATAAACCTGTTACAAGGAAAAAAGATATGGTATTAGTTATGGAAATTGTGAACTATAGGGAAAAAACCCACTTAAGAAATAAAATTTCTATAAAGAGTTCAAAAACATAAATAAAACTCACCATTTGGATTTTTAGCCATAAAATACAAGTTTTCACCTCTACCTTCAATTGCTTGGTGTGGAGAATCCGGTGGACCAATTCCAAATCTGCAAGTGTCAGGTAATACTACACCCCAAGCTCTTCAATTTGATCCTAACAATTTTCGAAATTAGGCCCTAATTTTATGTTTTTAAGCGCCCCCAACAAAGCAATGCTGTGTACGCGGGTTCTCTATGTTGAAACTCGCATACATGCATTTTGTATGCGGGTTTCCCAAAGGAAAGTCGCATACAGTACGTGACATGCCTTAATAGACAGTCGCGTATGCTGCGTGAGGTGAACAAGAAGCATATAGGGTCAAAAAATTGAAATTTTACATGAAACTGAAGGTTTACAAATGCTTGTTTACTAGGTTTGAAGATGGTGCTTGAGTGGAGGGAGTGCAAACATGAAGATATGGATCAAGAAGCACTCCAAGATGCCCCCACCATGAATGTTTTATGTTCAAGTGGGTTGTTAAAGTTTTTTTTTTCCTCACCTATGCGGGTCAATGTCCGCCTCTTAGAGTTCCTGATAAATTATTGGGATCATGAATTGGGCATGTTTGACTTTCAAGGTGAGTCCTTAGAGATTACTTCAGAGGATGTCTATTTCATTGCAGTTCTATCATGATGGGGAGCTCTAGTAAACTTACAAGGCATCGGTAGAGGCGGTGATCCTGTAAGTGTCCAAAACTATATTGATGTATACTGCGCACCAGACACATAAAAGCAGGGTAGTTGCATCTCCATTGTGCACCTACGTGACCTTCCTCTACAGGTATTGAAAAGTACCATAGTGAGGGTTGCGGGACCATCTTCTCTTCATCTTGCGACACAGAACCAGATGAGACTAGCAGTGGATTGTATGCAGGGGGCCCTATATGACTAGTGCTCGGGAGTGATCCTGATTATAAGAAAACAATTCTCTGACTGCAAGAGACGAAGGGGGAGGAATTTTGGATATTCTAGCATACTAGCAGCCTTCTTCTTTGAGAGAGTGCTAGGATTGAGCCCTACAGTACCTTTTCCAGTTCGTTCTCCTCGTCATCTTAGGCTAAGTAGATGGGGAGATATCTTCCTCCACCAAGGAGGTGGTGGCTCAGTGCAGAGTGTCTCTGATGATGACTTCTACTTTTGGTGGGAGCGTTAGTTGCCAGCTTTGGAGCAGTTTCCATGTAACGTCCCTGACCCTCCAACTGACGAAGAAGACGCTACTAACACCAAAAAAAATGGGCCAACAGCCCCATGAACATGAATAGGGATAAATGCTGATATTAAAAACTTAACATAATGCATACTAAGATGCATAAAACATACAAGGATACACAATTACTCAACATTCAGTGGAAGCAAACATATACATTCCAGCATTGAACATGTTCATCAGAATTCATGAAACAGTAGATATAATTGCAGAGATGAAATAGTCAGGAGTACTTATCTTTTAATGAAGAACTCGCCCTGCAACCAGCTATGTCGTTGCAACGTTCCACCCAACCATAGGCCAGCGTGCTCATCAATCTCTCAGCAACATTGCCACCCCCGAGCAGGTCATCAAGGAGCTAGGAAAGGCTAAGTGCTAAGATGGTGGCCTCAAACACCAGTTTTCTCAAGCATACCCAGCCTCTAATCCCACTCTCAACGGTCTGAAGACCAACCTCTGCATATCGCAGCAAAGCAATCCATTCACAGCTCTATGAAGAAGGCAAAGACAACCGGATGACAATCCCAAACAAAAAATGAAACACATTTCAGGTCCACAAGATGAATCAGGGTTGTTCTTGGCCCTAGCGTGGCCAAAAAAACTCAGCAGCAACCCAAAACTAGGGTACCTCAATAGCCACAAACTCACAATGAAACAATGGCAACATTATGCAGTTCGCAATTGGGGAAGAAGCCAAACTCCTAGCGTGGACAGAGGAAAACTCAGTTAACGAATGTGGAAATCAATAGCCAACCAACATCCATGAGCCCACAGCACACACAATCCCCAATGTAATGGCTGGAGAACTTACCTAGGCAGAAAAGGGGAAAGAAAAAACTCTCAACCTGTGCACAAGGGGAAAAGACACAGTCCAAAAATGGAAGAAGGAAACACACACATAGTCTGAAATGGAAGAAGGAAATCAGACTCTCAACAGCATCCAAAAATCATGGGAAAAACGACAGCAACCCAAATCGCGGGTTAAACCAACAGCAAGCTAGAATCGTGGATGAAAACCATAGCTATTTCACATACACAGCAAAAATTGTGCCCTCGAAGCCGCTCTTCCAGCTCGCTGCATGCACAAAACCAAAGGAGAACCCCGATCGGTGCGTGAGTAAAAATGATGGGAAAAATGTGTGTGAGGAAAACAGAACATCTCTTTGTGTGTGGATGGAATTCCCCCAGACCACAATCATGAAGGTGAAGACCAGGCCAACTGCCTGCATGAGGGAAACGATGGCTTCTGCCGCTGGGTATGTGTATCGTCAGAGCTGATAGTAGCCTGCCATACCGATGCCCCCCCATGCCCATGTTTCCTCAAGCAATAACTACCCTCAACTAACGCTTTCCCTAAACAACTTGGTGGCTGAAAGAGACAAGAAGGTGGTTGACACATGGCACTTTCCCAATGGCTCCCATGGTTAGACAATTGCCCCCCCCCCTTATCCTTAGGAAAATCATGCCCTTTTCATTTTAACGTTGCACCGTCGTACCTGGCTGTAGGTTTATTTTAATTGATGTGCGTATTTACATGATGCCAAACTCTAATGTTCTGGATAGCACGATATACCATCGGCAGCTATCCCTATTTCCAAAACATACACAACCAAATTGATGGTGGGGCTTTTGCCTTTAGCTCCTCACCACGATTAATTACATCATGTACTTTTAATGTAAACGGGGTCAAAACCGGGGTGTTACATCCCCCCCCCCCCCTTGGAATAACACCATCCTCGGTGTTCCAATACATAGGAATACATATACAATACATATACAATTGCACATCCAAAATTTCAAAATTTTCGCATATCTGTCCCACGTTCAATTATTTACTTTGAACATTCAGGACCAAGCCCCTCGGCTTCCACAAACTTCTCCTGTTGGTTCTCGGCTTTCAGCTTATCCTGAAGTCTAGGAACTTTGTGGCTGTTGCCCTCTTCATGTACCCTCATTGGGCAGTCCCAACGTAAATGATGTCCTCCGCATTCCCAGCATTTCACTGGCTGCTTCATCTTTACCTGCTCAATTTCCTTTGAGTCTTCATGCCTGGACCGTTTCTTAACGGGTCGCTTGGACGAATGTCCCATCACTGATCCACCTTCCTTTCCCTTGTCGATTGCTCCCAGAAGGCTTTTCACCTCCCTTTGCAAACCAATAGAGTCTTGCAAAATATGGTGGTTCATTTCATTTTGTCTTTTTTGTATCTTGAGCATCTCCCAAGATTTTCTTGGGTCTTGGCAATCATTTGAAGGAGACTTCCAGCCAATTCCAACAACTTTTGATCTGCTGCCATGATCAATGTACACCACTGGGTTTCACTTTTCTCACCTGTGAAATGCACCATTGAAATTCTGTTAGGCCAAGCATAGTATAGACATTAAAATCAGTCAGTTAATTACCCAATTGGCATGACAGTCCAAGTCTCATCAAGGAGACTTTCATATTTCCCATGCCTTCCTAACAGGCACATGAACTCATTCATGTCCATTCTTGGGCAGGGAGTTAACTATTCCGACATTCACAATTTACTTTCAGCAATTACACACATTCCATTTTCAGTCATACATGCATTCAACAATCTTTTGTTTTCACCATGCATAAATATATATATAATTAAAAAGGCAAGAGAGAGCAGCAAGAGTTTTTCCCCTCTATTTTTTGTTTCTCCCTGGAACCCACACCACCATTGTGGCTTTTCATGCTCTCAACCTCTTTCACCTCACCGTGAATGCTGGACCAATCCCTCTTGGTCATGACACTTAGTGTCTCCGGTCCATTCTAGACCTCTAAACCATGGAGCCTCCCCACATGGTTTGTCTTGGCTACTAGGACCTTCACAGTCTCACTAGCACCCTTTTTCATTACTGCTCATTCTGAGCTCTTCAGGATAGTCACATGTCCACATGCATCCCTAGGATGCTTTCATAGTCCTCGCTTCCAACGATACCTATATTCAAACATTGAATAAATTCACATGTTTGGTTTATTCTCATCATTTTTTTTTCACCTCTAAAAAAGAGCTTAGAATATCATAACCAAATCATATACACATGTATATTTGAAATCAAGAAGCTGCAGAGAATCCAATACTTATCTATATTTTGCATTTCCTCTCTGGTCCATAGGATCTTGCTTCGCTTTGCAAGCCTTGGGATCACCTATGGACTTGGATGTTAGGCCAGCACGTAGGCTGCTCCTCAACACCAAATAATTAATGTCCAACCAGTACATCCTCATGTCAGCTGGGCTTGGAACTATACCACGACCATTTCTAGGTCCAGGATATACTATGGATCCCCAGGTGTATAACAACCCAACATGCATTTATACCAACATACACTTATATCAACAATAATACATACACTTATATCAACAATAATGCACACTTATATCAACAATAACCCTTACTCCGCAACCCCTCACAACAACCATTTTCCTTTTCTGTTTAGGGTGCAACACCCAACTGCATCTATTTAGCTTGTCAACATGAGCAATATAAGAAAACTCATCAGCGTTATCACTCTAAAACTATAATCATATTTCATATCATTCACTTTCAAGTATTGAGACACCAGGAGTGCGTCCACTCCCTAGGGTGTAGTCAATATTGAAAACCCTTTCATGACTCGACATCGGAAAAGTGTGTACCCTTTCCTGGTGTGTGCCATGTAGGCCCTATTCATACTCAAGCAATCGGTCATCATGGGAATAAAATCAAAACATGTTCTGCAAATGGAATTTTAATAATTTGACATGCATATTCTTAGCAAGGGTCGTAGAACACTTATCCATTTGCCGACACAGTATTCCTTCGTTAAGGAGGAATGGGGGCTTCCTTCTCTGAGTTGACAGCCCCTCAGTTTTCCATCCCAACTCCTTTTCATATTTCATATTCACACATGTCTTACCGACATAATCCATACTATCTCACTCATGTTTCTTACCAAACATGTAGTGCAGATGAGACATTTCCAAAATGTCCAATGGAGTTTCACTCGAAACCCATTTCCAAGATAAGGGAAAACCTTCCCATGAAGTTTGGCTCCTGCAGGCCATCACACATGATCTTCCTACAGTGTGTACCCCTGGCACATTCATCCAATAGACAAACAGTCAATCATTATCTGATAATGCAATCCAAATTGATTGTTCCATAACCAAGCAATGACATTAGTAATCAAATTCATTAGGAATTTGCAATTCTGTCTACTACAGAAATTATAAGTTTGCTTGGCAATGAGGTGATCCTAAATTGTGGGTCTCTTGTAAGCAGCACCACTATGCCCATTATAATTTTATGCTTACTAGCATAATATGAATACCCACTTACAATGAGTTCTCCTGACACAATCTTATGAAAGCCAATAGTGATTAGTAGTTGTCAGCAATTTCTTAAATTTGGAATTCACAATTCAAATTTAACAAACCATTATGCATACCAACTATTTCCACTGCCATGAGACTCTTCTCATAAGGTTTGGCTCTTTCACATGGTAGATTCCGGCATTTGTCATGGTCTTACCCACTTGGCCATGCCCCAAACAATCTACCTGAAACTTGAACTTCAATCAGCCAAACACTTGGTAAGTCTTGATGCATATAACTTTTTCATTACTGCAACAATCACTGAAGCATTTTTACTTCTAGTTGTTAATCACATCAACGTCAACAAAACTTATTTACTTCACGTGATCATTATCATACTAAAATTTGCAAGGTATAGCCACATACTTTATGCAATTTAAATGAATTGTTTAGACACTCCTTACTTCATAAGCATATCATTGTACCACCTAGCCCGTCCATAGAGCATTTTTGGTAGCCAATTGACCATGACTATCCTCTTTATGCACTTATTATCCTGCATTCATAACAAATCTTGAAATGGTTCCATAATTGTCATCAATTCATCATTTCAGCCATTAGTTATTCATAATATCATATGCACTATCTCAATGCATTCATGCAATGCATCACAACATTTGCACCTATACTTATGCAATCAATCACTGACACCCTTCATATGCATCCATTCAATGCATGACTACAAGATTCATAAAATATTTTTAATGCATATCCATTCAATTCTACCTTGCATTGATTCATGAATACTATGCATTCAACATACCATGCATGGCCTAACCATGACTACTTCATATAGGATGCATTACTACAATCAATATCATCAGCACTTACTTTCCTTGGGCTACTAAGCTATATACAGGCATGACACATTTCTATATGGATGTAGTATAACATTCAAATATCCATATGGTAGGAGATCTCTTACCTTTACCACTCCATGGAATTTGTCATAATCAAACTCTTACCTTCATGGGTCCTACTTACACCCTTGGCATGAACAATTTGGTTGGTCCTTTGCAGGAGATTGCAGAATTTGTTCACCAACTTTTATTTATGGACTTGTTGCCTCATCCCTTTCTCCAGAGGGTTTCTAGTCACATTCGTTAGTGTCAGCAACATATTCAGCTAGGTCCATGTTGTCGTTGGTTTTTCCACCAATTCCAACACCAATGCAATGATTATCATTAGTAGCTCATTATAAATGTATAATTCTCACTATTCTTACCAACATGTAATATCTTATGCATGCAAGGCATATCCTCATACATTTCATGTATAAAACTTGTAATCATAATTAGCAAGACAGGGTTTAAGGAAATTTCCCTTTTCAAGTCCCTCATCCTTGCATGGAACTCCTCTTCCTCATAATAGCTGGTTTGTCTTCATGGTCTTTGCTACTTCTAGGGATGCAATTATCGGATTTTTCCATATTGACAACAACATTGTTTGTCAAAACAACCACTAGTACTTTTCTGCTCCTCATTCCACTCTGGTGGTTCTCCACTGTTCTCTACTGGATACACTTTCCAACGCCTATCCCCATGCTCCATTCTGACTTTGGGTGTTGAAATCACATTACTTCTAAAATGACGCTTTCACCAAATCTCTGCCTTTTTACACACAACTATATTTTGGTCTGGGTGCCAACTTCAGCCACTTGTAGGAGCAAGTCTAGGAAGATTCTGGAAAACTTTCTTATGGGGCGAACTCAGTGCATACAATGAGGAACACTCAGTAACTTGCGAATCTCATTTCTGATGCACCACTCATCTTTTATGAATTCTGGGGTTGACTAATTTTCCCAAAACATAGAATTTTCTTTTCACAAGAACGACTGTCTCAGGGGACGACGGGGGTCAAGGGGGCTTGCCCCCTTGTGGCTTCCCTGCGCCACTACAAGGCGGGTCGAGGGTAGCGCCCTCATTTTTTTTTTTGTTGTAAATATTTTATTTTCGCGCAATCTGGCACATAAGATGGCTACCATTTTTATCCTTTTCAGCCATGTAAATCCACTGAAAAACTGCTGAAAATCCCATCGAAAAACTGCTGAAATCCACTGAGAAATTCCACTTGAAAACTCAAAATTTTCCTTTGTTAAATCAGATCTCTTCCCAACTAATATTCTGACGTATCGGGTCACTAGTTGACTAAGATCTGACACTTAGGCGGTCTGATCTTCATCTTTCGTCCGATGCTCATCGGCGGTCCAATCAACTAATTTTTTTTTTCGACGTTTCAGGCCGATCCTTCTCTGGCTTTCGACGTTTTCTGTACTTATAAAAAATTTTGAAAATTTTTGAAAATTTTTCTTCTTCCTTCTGCCACCACATCGGCTGCTCGATCGTATAAATTTCTTCGATGTTTCAGCGGTATTCAGGAGATCCCTGTCGACACTTCAGCTCCCTCTTCACCTTTTCTCCACCGGCAGCATCGAAAGTCCTTCCATCTAAATGTGCCGACGTTTTGGCAGTCTTCAGTTGAATCCTCCCAATGATCTCAACACTTAGAAATTTTTTAATTTTTCACCCACATCGGGTCAATCATGTACTGTCTACCGCCATTGTTGTAGCTTAAACCTGCCAACTCGGCCGACGTATCAATGCCTTCATCATCTTTCTTTTGCCACCGTTGTGGCACCTTCATGCTTTTCCGTCTGCTTCGTCGGCTCAGACTTCCTCTATCTCTCGCCGCTGCTGGGGTCTGTATCAGAGGGTCTTCCAACTAAGCCTTCTAACGATCTGACAGTCTTGACACTTAGAAATTTTCTTGAAAATTCCTTCCGACCATCCCTCGTCGGGTGGACTTCCGCCTAGGCTATCCGATGCATCGGAGGAGCTTTCGGCTAAGTCCTCCGACGTATTGGGTGAGCTTCAGCCTAAGCCATCCAATGATTTCATACTTAGGAAAATTTCTGAAATTTTTATTGTCATCTTCTCTGATTTCTCATTTCTCTTCTGCTGGGCAGAGGGAAACCTGCCTTTGTCACTAATTCTCATGGCCCATGGAGGCCCACGCTGCAACATGAGCTCTGATACCACTCTGTAACTTCCCCGACCCTTCAACCGGCGAAGAAGATGCTACTAACACCAAAACAAATGGGCAAAAAACCCCGTGAACATGAACAGGGATAAATGCTGATATTAAAAACTTAACATAATGCATACTAAGATGCATAAAACATACAAGGATACACAGTTACTCAACATTAAGCGGAAGCAAACATATACATTCTAGCATTGAACATGTTCATCAAAATTCATGAAACAATAGATATAATTGCAGAGATGAAATAGTTAGGAGTACTTATCTTTTAATGAATAACTCGCCCCGCAACCAGCTACATCGCTGCAACGTTCCACCCAACCATAGGCCAGCGTGCTCATCAATCTCTCAGCAACACTGCCACCCCCGAGCAGGTCATCAAGGAGCTAGGAAAGGCTAAATGCTAAGATGGTGTCCTCAAACACCAGTTTTCTCAAGCATACCTAGCCTCTAATCCCACTCTCAACGGTCTGAAGACCAACCTCTGCATACCACAGCAAAGCAATCCATTCATAGCTCTGTGAAGAAGGCAAATACAACCAGATGACAATCCCAAAAAAAAAATGAAACACAGTTCAGGTCCACAAGACGAATCAGGGTTGTTCTTGGCCCTAGCATGGCCAAAACAACTCAGCAGCAACCCAAAACCAAGGTATCTCAACAACCACAAACTCACAATGAAACATTGGCAACATTACGTAGTTCGTAATTGGGGAAGAATCCAAACTCCCAACGTGGACAGAGGAAAACTCAGTTAACGAGTATGGAAATCAATAGCCAACCAACTTCCACGAGCCCACAACACACACAATCCCTAATGTAATGGCTGGAGAACTTGCCTAGGCAGAAAAAGGGAAAGAACAAACTCTCAACCTGTGCGCAAGGGGAAAAGACACAGTCCAAAAATGGAAGAAGGAAACACACACACAGTTCAAAATGGAAGAAGGAAATCATACTCTCAATAGAATCCAAAAATCATGGGAAGAACGACAGCAACCCAAATCGTGGGTTTAACCAACAACAATCTAGAATCGTGGATGAAAACCACAACTATTTCACATACGCAGCAAAAATTGTGCCCTCGAATCCGCTCTTCCAGCTCGCTGCATGCACAAAACCAAAGGAGAACCCCGACCAGTGCATGAGTAAAAATGATGGGAAAACTGTGTGTGAGGAAAATAGAACATCTCTCTGTGTGTGGATGGAATTCCCCCAGACCACAATCGTGAAGGTGAAGACCATGCCAACTGCCTGCATGAGGGAAACGATGGATTCTACCACTGGGTATGCGTACCATCAGAGCTGACAGTAGCCTGCCATACCGACGCCCCCCCACGCCCATGTTTCCTCAAGTAGTAACTGCCCTCAACTAACGCTTGCCCCAAATGACTTGGTGGATGAAAGAGACAAGAAGGTGGTTTACACATGGCACTTTACCAATGGCTCCCATGGTTAGACAATTCCCCCCCACCCCTTATCCTTAGGAAAATCATGCCCTTTTCATTTTAACGTTGCACCGTTGTAGCTGGCTATAGGTTTATTTTAATTGATGTGCGTATTTACATGATGCCAAACTCTAATGTGCCGGATAGCACGATATACCATTGGCAACTATCCCTATTGCCGAAACATACACAACCAAATTGATGGTGGGGATTTTGCCTTTAGCTTCTCACCACGATTAATTACATCATGTACTTTTAATGCAAATGGGGTCAAAACTGGGGTGTTACATTCCATATGCTGGAATGGATTTCCGGGGTGATGCAAACCTCGTCCTCCCTCCAGGAGGAGCATTGGGAGAGTTAGGTAATTTTTTATTTTCAAATTTTCAAATTTTTATGAATTTTAAAATATAGAGATATATACATATGTATAAGAGTTCTAATCCTATTAAAATGTCAAATGCAGATATTGGACCGGTCTATCCTGAAGTGCATCCACGCATGTATGTGCATCTTGTCTTGGGAGAAGACCAGGGGATGATTAGGGTTCTGGAGGGGAAGATGGCCAGGCTTACCCAGAGAGTACCCACCTTACGGATTGAGCACACCCAAAACATCATGCAGGAGTTCATGGTTGGTGTACCACCTATCTGGATATGCCTTTTGAGGCGGGTAGCCAGAGAAATATTAGTATACATAGATGCTGTTGAGGCTGCTGAAGCCGAAGAGGCTGAAGAAGTCAGAGTACAGGGTGACCGGGGCGACTAGGGTGGTCCAGCTTAGATCTAGGGCATTTGATGGACTTTGATCCATATTTTGTATATTATACAGTTATGATTGCATCTGAGGATCAGAGACTCGACCTATCTATGGAAAGATATTCACACACACACACACACACACACACACACATATATATATTTTGTTGGTTTATTTACAAATGTTTTTTATGTGTTTGCCATATATTTTTATGAAAAAAAATGTCTTAAATGCCAATCCAAGATGTAATTAGCGTATTCATCAGTTAATGAATTTTGATTCCTTGGAATATGATTGAATGTAATGAACTCAAAATTTGTTTCCAATAACCTAACTTGCATAAACTGACGTAATAGAATAGGGTTCCGCACTTGGTAAGCCCGATTGAGTTGGGAAACCACTAGTTGAGAGTCCAGTCGAACTTCCAGCTGAGTGATACCACGTGACAAAGCATCCCATAGAAGCTCAATGACGGCCCTATATTCATCCACATTATTGGAAGCAGGACCTAAGCAAGCACCTCCTGAGGCAACTATCTATCCCGAGGGCGAATAAATGATCCATGCAGCTGAAGCTAAATTACAAGTGTGGTGACTAGCGCCATCAGTGAAACCTACGAACCTCTCAGAAGACATATGAAACAACCAGCAGATGGTATAAAAAACACAAACTGACAAACTAATGTACATAAAAATACTTACAATAAAATACAAGAAAAAGTGCTAAGCCTAAGCATAGTACTTTTTTAGGTAGAGCCCATTTCTAGGCTCAGCCAGCTTATTCCCATTGAAATCTATCAATTCATATGCACCTTTCTTTAATACTTTTGACATGATATAAGGTCCAAACCACATAGACCTGAACTTTCCTGCCCCCAGGGGTTCCTTGTCTTGGTCCCAGAGCAAAACAAGTTCTCCTTGAGAGAAAATTGAGGCTTGACCGATTTATCATATTGGATTTTGACCCTATTTTTATGAGCCTGGTTTGCTGTCAGCACATCTCTACGCTGTTCATCAAGGTGTTCTAAATGTAATAGATGTTCTTCAAGCTCAGTCGTATCCGGTAACACATGAATAGCAATTTTCAAAGACAGGATTTCACATTCAATCGGGGTAACAACTTCCAATCCATGGACGAGTTGGAAGGGGGAGAAACCTATAGCAGTCTTTACATTGGTTCAATACGCCCAAAGAGAAGGTTACAGTAGGATAGTTTTCAAATTTTTATTAAAAACCTCGACCTAACCATTGGCTTGAGGATAGAATGAGGATGAATGTTCCTGTCTAAATCCTAGCATAGTGGTCAGTTCCGTCATCAGGCTATTTTGAAAATGATTTCCATGGTCAGTGACAATCACATTGGGTATACCAAATCATGCTATAATTTGATTGAACATGAAAAAAGATACAGTTTCCTCGTCAGCTCTAAAGGTGGGCATTGACTCCCCCCATTTTGTAAAATAATCCACGGCGACAATGATATATTTGTGCCCCCCAGCCGAGGCTGGGTTACACATCACGTAGTCAATCCCCCACTTCATGAAGGGGCCCATCAAGATAATGGGAAATAACAGAGAGGGATGTGACCACATCTCTCTGGTGTAAAGCTGACAAGGATGATAGCGCTTCATGGCTTCCACACAATCCTTAAAGATTGTGGGCCAGGAATAAGCGACACGTAATATCTTCTAGGCCATTGCTAACCCAGATAAATGACCCCCACATGCTCCACTATGGGCATCATTCAGAACAATCTCCGCTTCCTCGTTGGTAAAACATCGATGCAAAATGGAATCTACCCCCCTCCGATATAAAGTATCTCCTATGATGAGGTAGTTATTAGCATGTAGGCATAGTTTACGTCTTTCTTCTTGCGAGAAAGCTGCAGGATACTTCAAATTATGGAGATAGATAAGTATATCTCCATACCAGGGATCAAAGGTGGAAATAAAAAAGATGTGCTCATCTGGGAATGAGTCTTCTTCAATGGCTACATCTTCATCTACTAGAAATTCTGCAATAAGTTCAACAAAATCTAAGGATTTTTTGGATTTGGTGAACTAAAAATCCAAGTCAAAATCTTGGAGAATGACTATCCATTTGTTGAATTTGCCTCCAACTATCTGTCGGGACAAAACATATTGAAAAGGATTAACATCTACCACTACTTTTATAGTCCTTAGTAAGATGTAGTGACGTAACCTCTGAACAGCATAAACAACTGCTAAGTCCAATTTCTTGACGTGGGAGTACCTCAGTTCAGGTTTGGCTAAAACATGGCTAAGATAGTAAATGACATGCTCTTGGATCCTATTGTCCTCCTGGACTAGGACCACCCCTATGGTCGACTTAGACGTGACTAGATAAAATATAAAATCCCTAGAGTAATCTGGTGGATGCAACAATGGTGCCGACAACAAAGCTTTTTTCAATGCCTTGAATGCGAGTTGTGCAGTTTCATTCCATACAAATGGGGTGTCCTGTTTTAGCAGGCGCATGAAACCCTTAGTAATATTGGAATAGTTTACAATGAAACGTCGAATAAAATTGAACTTTCCCTGCAGGATCTGAAGTTTCCTGATAGAACGAGGAGGAGGCAGATTTACAATGGCCTCAACTTTTAACAGATCCACCTGAATGCCTCTATTAGAAACAATGAATCCGAGTAGTCTCCCCGAATCGACACAGAATACACACTTGTGGGGATTCAAGTGAATTTTATAGTATCTGCATCATTCAAATATCAAACGCAAGTGATCTGGATGGTAAATCCTCTTACGAGAATGTGCAGGCAGATCATCAAGGAAGGGCTCGACAATGGCTTTGATATCATTGAAGGAAAAATTCATTGCCTGCTGAAAGGTTGCCCCAAAATTTTTCAATCTAAAGGGAATTTTTTTGTACGCAAAGGTACCCCAAGTACAAATGAAAGCAGTTTTATGTTGGTCTTCCAGTTTTATTTGAATTTGATTATATCCAGAGAAACCATCCATAAACGAAAAAACTTCACTTCTCGCGCAAGCATCAATAATTTGGTCTATAAATGGCATTGGATAATTGTCCTTAGGATAGGATTTGTTTAAATCTCTGAAGTCAGTATAGAAGCATATGGTCCCTTGCTTCTTATTAATAGGAACAGGGTTGGATACCCATTCCGTCAAAGGTATGGGATAAACAAAACCGGCTTTTAGCAATTTTTCCACTTTAGCCTTCACTGTCGCCACTTTACGCGGGTTAACAGGTCTCAACATTTGTCGAACAGGTTTAGCATCAGGGTATGTTCGGATCTTGTGCTCGACTATAGATGGATCAATTCCTAGGATCTCCTCATATGACCAAGAAAAAATGTTGCAGAATTCCTTAAACAAGGCGGTATAGATGGCAATCTCCTCAGGAGAGCAATTTGCGCTGATATGTATATTTTCCACAATGTCAGGATTTACAGAGATGTTGATAGGGATGGTAGCATAAATATTTTCCATATACCCTTAACAAACATTCCTTCCATAGGTAAGGGATTAACAGGCGTATCAACATCATCTGTCAGTCTCACCTAAAACTCTTGATTCTCTATACTGCTTAGCTCTGGAAGAAAATAGGATCGATGATGAAGATATTCATAGATCTTATCTCATCCGCACATGGCTTCCAGAATGGCTTCATCAGAAGGTAAAACCATATCTAAACAATCCATCGAATGCAAAGCGTTTTCTGCCCAAGCAGGCAAATAGACTTCTTCCAATTCCTCTGAGACTGAAACTGGAACCAGAATAGGATCAACAGTGGTTTGTGTGATAGCTTGATAATATAATTCCACTGCCGATAGGGGCACTTCACATTCATGGTGGGTAGGGAGAACCCATGGATCAGTCCTATCAACAACCGTAGCAATGGACTTTCCCACACTAGTAGAACCTATATAATTAATAGGAGCTGGAAGATCGAATGTGCCCATCAATGATCCATACATTCCATCCCCTAAGCTCTATGCAGCAGGTTTTACCTGATCAACCAATGGCACATCAGACTCATTAGACTCCATGTGGCCTTTTTGAGTAAAATTGAGTTGGTCAACAGTAACCAACTTCCCTTCGTGTGGAAACACTACCACCTGAAAGATGGCTGATGCAATAGCAGACACGGCATAAGTCCAGCTTCTTCCCAAAAGCAAATTATAGTCCAAAAGTGCATCAATCACCTCTACCTCAATAGACACCGCTTTCCCTGCCAACTTAATTTCAAAAGCCGGTAGGAAACCATGTGGACGAAATGACCTTCCGTTGAAAGCAGTATGAAGGGTGTTTGACAGGACCATCTCTGGGGATCCAAGAGCTTTCCAACATGACAAGGACATAACACATGTAGAAGCACCCTCATCAACAACTTCCCTTCCAATGGTATTTCCACCATGGATGACATCTATTGACAAGGTTACATGGTAAGGTAGGTGAATTTTGACATCAAACAAGTGAAATTTCGCCATGAGACCCGATGAGTCCATACTGCCTAAGGCTACTAAGAGTGCATCCCGCTGGGCGAGACAACTCTATAACACCTCTAAAGCTGACATTGCACAAGGTGTATGGCCTAAGTATTCAACCACAGAGTAGTTGGATGCAGCCCTAGCATTAGGATTATGCAAGGTCATCTTAAAGACACCTTTTGGTATCTTGGGCATAGTTTCAGTAGGTTTCTCAATCGTGAGAGGGTTAGAAGTTTCACTTATAGACTTACCCTTCTTAGAGGTCTCTTTTTCATAGTTCTTATTCCTGGTCTGTAGCAAAGTTTAAGATCGAACCATGTTGATATAATTGGGGTTAGGGTCATTTGGGGTGCCCCCTGCTATATTTGAAGCTGAAGCAAAATTATGCCCTTGGGGAAATGGATCCTTCAGGATAACCGGTTGTTGAGATTTTAACAGCTTCTGGGCTTGTTCCATAAGGGGACAAGGATGGGTGAGGTTATCCTCATGCAACAACTTACATGGGAATTTCACCTTTTTCTTTTATTTCTTGTCCCCATCAACATTATTTGTGGGTTTCTACTTGTTTTGATTCCCCTCTCCTTTCTTTCCTCTCTTCTTTTTCCCATCGGGCTGTTGATTGCCCTTTTGAGAGGTCTGTGCAAAAACATTTGCATTTTGGGGTGAGGGGGCAGCCTTTGCTACCTCCACCGTAGAATGTTTAGTAGACAATTGATGGAGATGTTTGGCCAAAGATTATACAGTGGGAGAATTAACAGACCCAACCACACCATCGGCATGGGGTCCAGGCCTAGGTTTCTATGCATCATATGCTGGCCTTGTGCCTCAGGGATAATCTCATACAAGATCCCAGATTGAGAGTAAATCAAATCTAATTGCTAGGCCGTGAGGATACTTCTTCCTCACTCGTCACTCCTAAAGTAGATACATCCTTAGATATATAAGGCAATAATGATTTAAGGAACCATTCTAGTAATAACTCAGGAGGAATAGTGGCTTTAATGAGGCTCTTCTGCCTCCTCCATTCTTGGATGTGATCCGAGATGTGGGTGGCCTTGTTCTGCCGGAAGGTAGACAACAAGTCTGTTTCGAAATCATATTGGACAGGAAGCTGAAAGTGGGTAAGGAATGTACCATTTTGCTGCAGTACTCGTCAATGTTATTTGGAACAGCCTCAACCTAACTGAATCTTCATTCAGTGAGTTGGAAGAACACCATAAATGAAAAGTGGTGGCATGAGCCCCAGGATCTCACGGGGACTTCACTTAGTGAACATCTCACATAGCACGTGCGATCGTGGGATATTAAAGAATACCCTTAATTTCCAAAGATATTGACCCAAACTCTTTTTGTTGAAACCCCCTCCCAATACTTAAAACCTCCTCCCCACCCCTTTTTATACCTCAATCCTTATAAACCACCCTACCCACCCCTACCTTAAACCCCTTATCCCCCCCAACACCTGCAATATATTGGTTCAATTTTTAATAATTTTAAAACCCACAATATGAACTAACGTGATAGGATATTGATCAACAAGTGAAACCCCCGTGCAGGATCTTCACCAACTTTGCCTTCGAATTTTGGGATGTCTGAGGGAAATTTGGTGGGGACAGGTGGGCAGGAGGGATCATGCCTCACCGGGTCGTTCATCAGTTTAGACAAATCTGGCAAGTTTAATGTTTCCAGGAAAGGAAGCTTAGGTCGAATCAGAGCACTAAAAGTGCCAGTTTGGGGATTAAAGGGACTTGCCCCCGAATTCCCATATGTAAAGGTGGGGTTGCCCCCTGCCGTTGGTTGCGAAGTGGATGGGTTACTTTGAAATGGATTCCATCCGTAAGCCATAGGATTGTTGGCATAAGGTGCAGTATAAGAGGTTCTGGCTGCCCCAATCGAAACTGGGGTTTGAAATACAGAAGCGAGTATCCCTCCGCTAAAAAACGAAAAGGGAGAGCTCATGAATGGAGTAGAGACTGGGGTTTGGAAACCTTGACCATAAGGGTTAGTGCTTCCAAACTGCACTCCTACATAAGAGGGTGGTGGGCCTACATATGGAGTGGATGGGGGTATATGCCCCCCATTCCAAGTAAATCCTTGGACAAAAGCTGAGGATCCTATAGGGCCACTTTGGGTAGCATGTGTGAAAGAGGTTGGAACTATAGGTACACTAGGAATCCCAGTGACCATACCACCAGAAGCACCTGCTAGGATTGTGGGAACCGGCGCTTGAACCAATCGGCTCACTGGAGTTAAGGGCATAGTAGGTATGCTTGATCTAGGGGTACTTACCAGGGGAGGTAGCACCCCTTCAGTCGGGATGGCTGAGGTGAAAATGAAAGAACTCTCTCCTGCACTAGACATTATTCTGCTCACAGGGACACCAATAACGGGTGGATCAAAAGGATGACCTAGATGATCACTGGATCGTTTAAGTTAGTCAAGGGTGTATTAAAATTCCTTGCAAACTTATCAACCTGCAAGTCTTCTATATCAACTGTATTTAAATAAAAAAGGGTTGCCCTAAGTTCTGGTTCACGTCGAACTTCACTAACTCCTATCAGTTCAAATGAACCGTCCGTGTCCAATCTCCGCCTTTTTTGGTGGAGGTGGAGGTTCCAATGTGATGAGAGGAGGAAGGTTTTGCAACCTTCATGACCTTCTGATAGGTTGGTCCTCCATGATTGTAAATTTGACAATTCAAACCCTAAGGTTGGCTAAACATAGACAAACCACTGAGCAATCACTACGAAAAATCCTAAAGTCTCAACAGTCAGCACGGGTAAAAGATATGCTTTCTCGAAGAAAGCTTAAAGACAGTTGCTTGGCATCCTTGAAGAGGTTCTTAGGCATAAGCGAAGGAATCACCCACTGCCCTCATACACTTTCAACAAGGGTTACCTTCCAATCCTGCCCAAGGTGAACCAGAAATAGCCTTTCGATTTACCTATGTATGAACCCTAGATGTCAAGAGACTAGAGGCTACCTTAACTATACCAACAGTGTAGGGGGGTAGTCAAAAGCCTAATTCGTACACATGGGTAGGGTAGCTGAGCCCCAAACTCTGTCTAGGACAGAATCCCTAGATGCGTAAAAATCCTGATTTACATTTCGACAAGGAATCAGAGGTTTATCTCCTCAGTCCAATGCCTCCACGCGGCCTCGTGCTTGACTCCCGTTTGAGAGGAGCTTCCCAGATACTATCGATAAAGAGAAGGATTTACCTATCGATTGGCCCACTATGTCTGAATTTAAATACTTATGGGGAGTTTACACTTCCTATCCCACAAGTCTAGCCTAAGCTAGTAGGTGTATGGCCCTAAAAAACAAAAAAATACTATTAAATTTTAATTATTGCGTTTATTTTAAGGACCATTTTTTACTCAGAAGGCAAGTGGAGTCAAAGACTATGATGTTTTTGACTCGATAAGAAATGTAAAAAACAATTGGTGTATACTTTCAAAGAAAATTATCACTACTTAAAAACAAGTTTTTTTTTTTTTTTTGTAAATGTAAACTGATGAAAATGCAACGAATAAAGAGAAAACTAAGACTATATTTTTGTAATTTTTGAGATTATATTTAAAAACTAAAAACAAAACTACTATATGCAAAGCAAATGCAAAATTTTTTAATGTTTTCTTTTCACTTTTCAAATTTCTCAAAGACTACTATGCACCTAAATGCACAATACTTGAGTATGCTCGAATAAACTAACTGTATAAAATAAGCAAAATGAATTAAAGCAGACTCATAAAACCAAAGATCAACCACCTAAGGAATACTTGGAACCCTAGCTTGGGAAGGCACAATGAAATAAAAATCACTGAAATCAAATAAAGGCAAGTGGCAAACCAATACTATTTGAAAAATAGAATGGCATAAACAGTGTCTTGAACCCTGATCACTGATTTAGACAACCAACACTTGAACCTATAACCCAACAGGAAAATCTACTTCAATTTGACAACATAAATACAATCCAAACAATAAGAACTCAAGGGCTTTACAAGAAAGCACAAGGTGTGGCTAACAAGGTATTCAAACTCATAGTGCAATGCTCATAAAGAAGGCCACTAAGCAAACAAAATTTATAGAGGGAAAGGGACAAGCAAACCCTCACCCCAAAATATTAATCCTCAGGCTTGTACGCGACTGTGTACAAGGACAACCCATGTACTGTACGTGATTGTGCTATAGAGAAACCCACATACATAGACCTTTGTACGTGATTGTGTGCAAGAGCAACCCGTGTACGCAGACCTCTGTATGCGACTGTGTGCAAGAGCAACCCGCATACAGGTATAAAAATTTTCAAATAAAAGGAAATTTTTAGAGGACTTCAAAGCACCACTACAACTTTGAACCAAGACAAGACACCACACACAGAATCAAGGCAAAGACTGGCCACTGTTCAACAAAAATAACCCACAGCAGTCTGGGCTCCCTAGTGGAGTCTCCAGTTCTGTTGTTTAGGAATAAACACCCTTATAACCTAGGGTTTGGGGTTACCAATGTACATCTAAAACTTGCAGACAATCATCTTTAAAGTATAGAAAGGAAATAGGAAGATATGTTGGACACCCGATTATTGACAATTGATCCAAGCTTTGTCTTCTCCTACTCTGCTTCTTTCCAAAGCTTTCAGGGATGCACCTCCTTCACCTGCAAAGAGAAAATTCTCCAAGTACAAACTTATACATGTATATATGAAAGGTTAGATAAATAACATATGTAGTGCTTAACCAAATATATTTATCAACCATGATACATGAAAGAGACTCAACACAAAGTTGGAAGAAGAATTCTCTTTATTAACAATAGTGAATGAGATAAGTGTACAACCCAACGCTTGAAACAAGGACTCCTCTGCAACCAAAGGACTCTGAGTTCTGCTGCTCCAAAGACTTCTAAATATATACCACCAACATAACTTTGCTCTCCAAGTTTCATTCCCTTAATGCCCTCACCAAGGCCTCTATTTATACTTTGAAAAATAGAGCAGTTTTGAAGGCTGAGGAGGTTGAGACAGTTGAGATGGTTAATGTTTAGGGCTCAACTAATATCCATTAATCACATTTTATTATTTTTAATGTCGAATGGATGTGTATGCGACCATTGATACTGGCAACCTGCGTATGACACGCGAGTTTCTTTAAGGGAAACCCGTGTACAGATCTGTACATGGGTTGCAATGCAAATAGTTGCGTACAGTACACGGGTTGTCAACGAACATAGTCACATATGTACGCGAGTTTCAATGGACATAGTCGTGTATGGAAATCCACACATAGAAAGATAAAATGGTAAGCTGGTTGGAGAGTGAATGCATTTCATGTCATGCCCATCTATAGTGTTTAGGAAACCTTCAATCCAAAAGTGTCCTTTTGTGTACCAACATATGAAGTGTCGGCACTCGGACGGAGAAGTGCCATTTGGGTTGATAACAATGAGGAACAAGGGAAGAATATTGGTGCTACAGTTACTATGGAGGAAATTAGGGATGTTTTATCAAAATTTGCTAGGGAAAAAATCCCTGGACTTGATGGCTGGTTAGTAGAGTTCTTCCTATACTTTATTTGAATTGATTGGATAGGAATTAACAGATGTTGTAGATGATTCTAGAAGATTGGGTCACATCCCTAATGTAATGCATGTTACATGCATTACACTTATTCCAAAATGTGACAAACTGAGTCTTTCAACGAATTCCAACCTATTTCCCTCTATAATCTCATCTACAAAGTTATGTCCAAGATTATAGCCAATAGAATTAAACCATACCTGACTAAAAATATATCAAAAGAGTAGTTTGTTTTTTGCCAAGTAGACAGATCCTGGATGCAGTGGGAGTTGCTCAAGAATGCTTACACTTTGTTAAGAAAAAGAATCTTCAAACTTTTATTTTCAAAATGGATTTGAAAAAGGATTATGATCAAGTTGATTGGAATTTCCTAATATTTATCCTTATTCACTTTGGTCTTCCTGTTGAGGTCTCCAATTGGATAGTGACCCGCATTTACTCTGCAAAGTTTGCAATATTGATTAATGGATCTCCATCATCTTTCTTGAGCCGCAGTAGAGGCATGAGATAGGGGTGCCCTTTATCTCCTGTATTATTCCTATTGATAATTGTAGGTCTGAGTAGGCTCATTGATGAAGCTATGAAAGTGAACAAAATTAAAGGTTTCAAAATTTGTCAATTCTCATTATCTCTCATTTATTATTTTTAGATGATGACTCTAATTTTCAGGCATGGATTGGTTGGTGAAGGGAAATATTTCCATACTATAATCACCTATTTCTATGCAACTTCTGTGATGGCGATAGGTCCTTATAAGTCATCCTTTATGTACAAATATGATGAGCACGATACTTGTAATCATATTTCTAGTTCATTTTCTTTTCAAATGAATCCCTTGGATGATGGATTGAAGTATCTTGGGTACTTCTTAAATTCAAATCATTTCAAAAAAGAGGATTCAATATTGTCTAATTCAGAAGGTGGAAACAAAATTAGTAAGTGGTCTTTTCGATGGTTATATGCTGGTCGGAGACCTACTCTTTCTTATTTAGTTCTTCAAAGCATACCTATGTACTGCTCTTACAATGATTCCTCCTGTTATCATTTCCATCATTAGGAATAATGTTTTTCATTTCATTTGGGTAGGCAGGATGGATATTTCAAAAATTCACTTGACTTCTTGATAAAGTATTTCTTTACCAAAATTTTTAGGAGGCCAGGGGATTAAAAACATGTTGTGGTTTAATTATTCCTTGTGTTTAAAAAGTATGTGGCGGAATATTTTTGGTGGTGGTCTGTGGGGAAATAATTAAAGATAAATATATAAAGTCCCATTCGATGACCCAGTGGATTTAGGATCCTGTTTTGTCTTTCTCAAATGATTCAATAATATGGCATGGTTTCCTGAAATATTTTTTTCCATAATTAGAAATTTGTTGAGCTGGAAAGTTGGCCATGGTACTCAAATTCTCATTGGAATTGACCCCTTTGTTAGATCCAATGACACCTTGCATCTGTTTGGAAATTTAATTAGTGTTCTCCATAAGAAAAATATTTTGGTACCTGCCCAGGTATTCAGAAGACAAGTTTCTGATGGGGTTTATTGATTATCGACTGATGATTTGCATTTACCTTTAGATGTGTCCGAGGAGTGGAATAACTATATTTTGATGTTGTATCGTGTAAGTATTTTCTATAGAACAATGAGGACACTCTAGTTTGGGAGGAGAACATAAAAGATGGCATTGTCACGAAAAAAATTGCTTATGAAGTTATTTTGGCCCAAGAATATGTAGGTGTACCCAAGTGGTGGGAAAAGAAACTTTGGAGATGGAGAATTCCATTGAAAATTAAATGTTTTATTTGGCTCGTCCTTTAGAATAATATTTTAACTTGGGACATTTTTAAGAAAAGAGGTTTTTGCGGGACCTGTATTTTCATTTTGTGTATAAATGATTGTGAAGCTGTTTCACATATTTTCAACTTTGTGTGGGAGGAATTATGCATATCATTGAATATTTAGGATGTATGGGGAAGGAAAAGTTTTTAGGACTTTATTTTAAATTGGTTCATGAAGAAAGTAAAATTCAAGGAGATTCCCTTATTTACAGTTTGGGAAGTGTGGAAAGATAAAACTGGTATATTTTTTAGGATATTAAGCCATCACCTATCATATTTCCTCCAAATTAATTGCATTTTTTTTGTTTATTTTAGTAAACACAAGAAAGAGAAGATCTCTAGATCAATGGCCATGCCTACTTTGGAAGAACACATTCCTATAGGTTTTTTTGATGGATCTGAAAAAGAGGGACTCTATGGAGCTAGTATGTTTATTTCAGGGACTCTATGTGATTATGTGTTAATTACAATGGAAAAACAAATGATTTACATGTCAATTACAAGTTGTTGTCCAATAATTTCTTATAGTGTATTTTGCATTGTTTTCAGTGTTCTTGATTAAATTATATATTAATCACATATATGATTTACATGTAAAAGATGTAAGTGACAAAATAAATTATTTTATACTGTTGGAATATTAATGAGGATTTGAATTTGCGTTGAATTTGTGTTGATACAAGTCTCCTTTAGAATAATTAATATATGTGCCTTTGGATGAAAATATAAAATATTATTTTAATGTGGATTTGACTTTGCGTTTATATATTTTCAACACCCAAGGAAACCCATGGTTTCTCGCAAACCACCATCAATTAAACTAATGGTATAATCAAATATTTATATATTTTCAACACCCAAGGCAACCCATGGTTTCTTGCAAACCACCATCAATTAAACTTTGTTTAAAAGAGAAATGCATTTGCACTAGTAGTTGGGCAAGTAATTTGCACATAATTCAATTGTAATCTCCCGCATATCAAACTACTATATGTTTCATCTTTTGAACATAGAAATACTTTCTCATTACCATAATGTTATATTGCCATGTTATTAGACAATAATGGATGTATTCAAGGTAATCCATAATGGTTATACAATGTGATTACGTGTTAGTTACAATGAAAAAATGAATGATTTACATGTCAATTACAATTTGTTCTTCAATAATTTCTTATAGTGTAGGATGCATTGTTTTCAGTGTTCTTGAATTGTGTTTAGTGTTCTTAAATTATTTTCATTGTTCTTGATTAAATTATATATTAATCAGATATATGATTTACATGTAACATACGTAAATGACAAAATTAATTATTTTGCATTAATTTCAGCGATTCTACAGAATATCAACCAAAAATGAAAGATTGACATGTGGAAGATGTTAGGAGACAAGCACAATAAAATATCATACAAGGAAGAGAAAGGTTAGAAGAAATGACAGATCAACATAAAGAAGTTTGAAGAAATCAAAAAGCAGTAGATCGAAAAAGAGCATATCGACAAACAAAGTCGAATGAATTGACTTCAAAAGAAGATAGGCTAAGATTGATTACATTCTAAACTATCTATTGATTGTATATGTGATACTTATTCTTTCCAATTTTACTTATTTCTTATAATACAACCGTGTCTTTGTTATCAAATTAATTGATGATTATATTGAATATGTACAACTTTTTCCTTAAAATTTAACTTAGTCCTTACAATATAAATTGAATTGTTTACAATATAACCATCTCTTTCTTTACAACTTAATTTGTTCCTTACAATAACGATATAAATTTACATAATGCTGATCAAAGTCAAGTTTCATGTCACTTCCCATGACTGCAACCAACCTAGATCTAAATCCTAGGCTCTATGAAGCGCCGAGAGGGATCAACCTCTCGAGGTGCGAACCTCTCCTAAGGTATTGCACTAGAAAAAAAATTGTCAAGATAGGTTTGTACCTTAAGAAATTGATCCCTCTCGGTGCTTGATAGAGCCTAGGATTTAAAAATAGGTTGGTTTATAGCATTCAAAACCTTTATTTTTTAATTCTCTGAAAAACATGGATGTAACTAAGTGTTTTTCACAACTATTATCAAATTAAAAATAATCAAATAAAAAAATGTATAGAACAATTATATTGTCAAGCTATTACTTGGTTTGTTCATTGGATGTATCTTGGGTGGTTGGGAGGAATGATTGTTACCCTCCCCACCCAGTTCAATTCTCGTAAGTGACATGACGTTCTTGTGAGCCCTTATGTAATGCTTGATATGCTCTTTGTAGAGCCTCTTGGTAATAAATGTATTGATGATGTAAGATGTCCATACCTTGATTCATGTTTAATATCAAGTGTTGGTATTTTCAGTGGAATATTCCTCTAACAAATGGTGAACCACATCTAAATCTATTACTTGGTTTGTATTTCTCACATCAAATAAAACAAATATCATAATTGCAATGTTTGACATATTTGAATTTGTTTGTAATTGTTTGACGAAATATTTTGATTGAGCGATGCCAAGGCAGATATTGTCAAGCTAAGTCATCAAGTGAATGGCAAGCTTATGCTATAGCGCAACACTCGGGCATGGAATTCAAGCAGAAAGTTCCTTCTGGTTCAGCCGACTACACCCGGATGGGGTTGAATTGATTTATAAAGATAAAATTACTATTTGAACAACCAAAATTCCAAATGTTTTGAAAAAATATGGCAGGATTCCGTAAAAAAATTCATCCAGAGTAAGAAAAAAAATGTCACAAAAAATAAAAAAAAAACGTTTGTTTAGACTCTTTGTAATATGTTTATTATAATCACATAAACTGACAAAATTTCCTTTGTTTTAATTAATATTTCTCTTACCCAAACACTATTTTACAATGTAGTTTCCCTTCGCTAACAATGGTTCTAATATTTCTCTTACTCCAACACTAGTTTACAGTGTAGTTTCGCTTTACTAACAATGGTGTTTCTTTTTTTGATTACATTCCAAGGGAAACGAAAATGGACCTAGTTTCGTAGCTTAATTTATTTCCTTTTTTTTATAATAATCGAAGTATCAATGGTAACTTAAAAAAATGTTTATAACTTTTTCTTACTAATTAATTTAATATTAATATTTTTTAATATTGAAAATAATCATATAAAAATTAAAAATAGATAATAATTTAAGTACAAGAATTTTTCAATAACTTTATTGAGATGTAAATTAAAGTTATAAAAGAAAGATGATTCATAATATACCAGCAAAACCACTTGATTTGTGGTTGGTGAATATCTATCGACAAGTTAAGACCACATAATTATACGTTATATATATATATATTTATAAGTGTTTATTTTGATTTCAAACTACTCATTGCACTCTTATAAAAGCATAGGATTTAGTTGCAATGTCCCCATTCAAATAATTGCATAGCAGGACAATTCCATCAATCCTACTAGTTTCCTAGGTTGGATGGATACATTTGGAATTTTAATAAGGGGGCTAATAAACGATGTTTAGAAATTAGAATGGAATAAATATTTAATAATGGAGCTAATTAAATAGATACAAGAGAAAATTGAATTTTCAATGGAGCATGGAGACACATGGAGATTATGGGGCCTACATAAGCTAGAATTTCTGTGCCACATGGCATCCTCTTGCATTTTCGAATCCATGGGAAGACTAATGTTCTTGGCTGAGTTAGAAGGCTAATACAATTGGACATATGCATCATAGGTCGAATTTGGAAGGAAATGTAACTTACATGGGAGAGGAAGAGTCAAATGGGATCTTCTTGGACACTTGGGCTAGATTCCCTAACATCTATGACATCTATGACACCAATGATGAAGATGCTATGACATTTATGACATATTGTATATCTGAAGGCTGAAATCTAACCATTATGACATGTCATGCCTAAATATATCATCCAAGAAGGTGCTCATGTGAGTTGGGGAAGCTCAATGGGTCCCTACTTGAATTGGGGGATGGTGGAAGGCTAGGGAAGGGAGGGCACATGACAAATCTTGAGCACACACCCTAATTTGAATTGGATTGAGTTTGTGGATGGATTGGTAACCTTAGAAGGATAATGATGTTTATAAAATACAGGGATCAACCAAGAGAATGGATTTTGATCATTCGAGAAATTTGCATTTGTGAAGAGAGAGAGAGCTAGTGGATGACTAGTTTCTTGCCTTAGCCAATTTTGAGGGTGAAAGATTTCCATCCAAGTTGGTGTTTGGAGAGGCCATTCCAGTTTTTCATGTAGATTTAATGGAGTTTGTATTTGTAGGTGTAAGCTATAGGAAAGCTCTTGGTTTCTTCTAGTGCAACACATTCTCTCAACCATTTACAGTCTTTATTGCATATTCTTGCTCATGGAGGGATTGCGCTTTGGGTGAGCTATTGTACTCTTTGGGAGAAATTCTCATGGTCCATTTCTGATTGTAATAAGCTTAATATAATATTTTATTCATCTTTAGAAAGTATCAGGTCGAAATACCAAATGGTTGTATGTAAAAGTGATTATTAATGAGCAAACAATGACCATTTCCCCACTATATTGATGTATGCCATTGTAATGCCAATGATTTAAAATGAAAGAATGTTTCTACGATATATTTAAGATGAATGGAATGAAATTGATGAGTATTACAAGTTTAATATCCAACAATTAAGCATTTGAATTCATCTTACTCAGTTTATTTTCATTTGGAGAAGATCCGGTGCCATTTCCCCAAGGGTCGAACTAGTGATTTTGTAGATGTTTGGGAGAGGGTTATAACAGCCTTTATAAACTGAATAATGATACAAATGAGACATTAATAATGTACCTTAAAAATACTCTGTCTCTGTTCAGAAATTCGAGTGGGTTTGGGAGCATTTGGAAAGCCATTTTCAGCGTTTACACTAAGGGAATTGGAACACCTTTTTGCTAGTGAAATCTCCTACCTTGGCCAAAATATTAAACAAGTTTGCAGAAGTCTTTGGAGGGTCACAAATCATCCCTGAACATCATATTCAAGTATTAATATCAGTCATATACATTCTCAAAATAATTTGGAACATTTGGATCAATTTGGAGACCTAGACATCAAAACTAGTCAAAGTTCGAAATAGGGGAAAAAATTAAAAATTGATCATTTGAATAAAATTTCTTAAAAATGGAAATTACATTAGTCCACCCCAAATTCTAAAAAACTCTTGTAAAAATATATAGTTATGATAAATATTTTTCAATATTCAAATATAAAAATAAAAATAATAAAAAGTGATTCTAATCACTATTATGTTAACAAAAATCAATTTGATGTTAATATAAACAAATGCTTAATATCTTAAACATAGTTTTTCCAACCATTTATAATATTTTCACAATTTAATAACCATAAATTATTTAAAGACATTTAAACAATTTCTCATAAGTACAAAACATAATATAATTATCCATTAATATGTTTACTTTATATATACGTTAAAACTTTAGATTTGGTTAGCTTAGATGAAATCTTTGTTAATAAAAAATGAAATTCGATTTACTTTATATATAATCTAAAACTTTAGTTTGGGTTATCTTATGTGAAATCTTTATTAATAAAAATGAAATTTGATGAACCTAATTATTATTAGAAATTATTAAAACATGTTTTATATGAATTTTATTAATTAAAAATAAGATTAGATGAATACAATTATTATCATTATTAGAAATTATATATATATATATATATATATATATATATATATATATAAATATAATTTTTATTAATTAATTGTATTTATGTTGCATATCAATGTGACATAAATAATTTAATCCTTAATTTGATTTAAATACTTTATAATTATTAATTTTGATATATTGTTTTACTATTGTTATTTAATGGGCCATAAATTCATTTAATTCTCAGTTTGTTTTGAGAAGTTCATAACTATTAATTTTGATAATATATAATTATTTATTTTATTGTATTATTATTGTTATTTATTTTTATTTAATTATTTATTTTATTTATTATTGTTAATTATTTTTATTGACTTATTATTTTTAATCACTTTCATTGTAATATTTATATTGTAGAAACTTTAGTAACGTTTCTTTCATTTCTATTTATTATTAAAAATGGTAAGAAATTATAATTAGTTTACTTTTCTTTCATTTAGGTTTAATTAAGAGAAGTTGGAAATAAGCTTATTGAATCACTATTCTATTTTTATTTAATCCTTTCTATTATTGACGTATAGAGACTTTTTGTTTTTCAAATTGCTCTTAAGAGGAAGCTACTTACTAGCTTTTAAATTCATTCCACTTGTTACAATTATATTTTTATTTTATTTTAATTTCAATAATTGTTTTTACTAAAATTATAGAGTGATTGTTTTGAGTGGTCACTCCACCCTACATCACAGAAACCATGAAAAACAAAACTTTTACATGGTTCAATTCTAAAAACTAAAACATTAGTATGACTAAGTGTGAAAACTTTATTTCTCAAGAACTTATACAATTTAGTAACAAATTAATTTGAATTTAATGATGACTTAATTTGAATAATTACACTTAATTTGAATAATAATTAATTTACATCTATTCACATAAAGTTTAGATTTTCCTTAAAGAATAATTCATTAAGCTTTTATTATTATATTTATTTAAATAATTTTTTTTTATCAGTTTAAAAGTTTTATTTGAATTTAAAAATTAAGATATACACAATCTTTAGTTCACATTTTTGTATATTACCAATTTTTATAGATGTTACATTCAGAAATATGATACATATTTAAGATGATTAGGCTTCATAAAAGTGAATAGACAAATTGTGATTGTCTTGATTCTATCAAAAATAATATTCTTCAATTTTAAAACTTTAAATACAAAATTAAAAAAGAAATTTATTAACATACTATTTTTAATCGCCTCCATTGTAATACTGGGATGGTATAAACCTCACTAATGTTTCTTTTCATTTCTTTTTATTATTAAAAATGGTAAGAAATTATGGTTAGCTTACTTTCTTTTCATTTAGATTTAATTAAAAGGAGTTGGAGTTAAGCTTATTGAGACACTATTTTATTCTTTATTTCATCTCTTTCATGATTGAAGCATGAAGACTTTTTTTCTTTCAAATTGTTATTAAGAAGGAGCTACGAACTAGATTTTATATTCATTTCACTTGTTACAATCATATTTTTATTTTAATTTAATTTGAATAAAATCTTCTATTAAAATAACAATTTAAGTTTTTTTAAGTGATCACTTCACCCATCATTAGCAGAACCATGAAAAAAAAACTTTTACATAGTTTAATTCTAGAAATTTAAACTCCTAGTATGACTAAGTGTGCTAAACTTTTATTCTCAAATCTTTTTATTAATCTTATACAAATTAGTAAAAAAGTAATTTGAATTTAATGATTACTTAATTTGAATAATAATTAATTTATATTACCTATTTATGTTAAATAAGTACACTTAATTTGAATTAAATTAATTCATATTAAATATTTAGTTACATAAAGTATTAGATTTTCCTAAAAAAACAATTTATTAATTTTTTATTATTATTAATAATTCACTAATTTATTATTATTATATTTTATTTAAATAAAGTATTTTTTATCACTTTGAAAGTTTTATTTAAATTTAAAAATTAAGATATACACAAGACTTTAGTTTACATATTTATAAATTATAAACTTTTATAGATATTATAATGAAAAATATGATACATATTTAAGATGGTTAGGTTTTATTGTGGTAAATTAACAAATTGTGATTATCTTGGTTTTATAACTAATGTTAGTTTTTAATTTTGAAACTTTAAATCTAAATTAAAAAGGTTATTGACTTACTATTTTTAATCACTTTCATTGCAATACTTCACTAATGTTCCTTTCATTTCTCTTTATTATAAAAAATGGTAAGAAACATGGTTAGGTTTAATTGAGAGGAGTTGGAGTAATCTTATTGTGGCATTATTATGTTTTTTATTTAATCTTTGCCATTATTGAAGCATGGAGACTTTTTTTCATCATTAAAAGAACGGTGAAAAACAAAACTTTTACATAGTTTAATTCTAGAAACTTAAACTACTAGTAAGACTAAGTATGGAATTTTTTATTAAACTCATACAATTTAGTAAAAAATTAATTTGAATAATTACATTTAATTTAAATAATAATTAATTCATATTACATATCTATTCACATAAAGTATTAGATGTTGTTTAAAAAATAAATCATTAATTTATTGTTGTTATATTTTATTTAAATAAAGTATTTTGTATTACTTTGAAAGTTTTATTTAAATTTAAAAATAAAGATATACACAAACTTTAATTTACATATTTATACATATTATAAACTTTTATAGACATTATAATGAAAAATATGATACATATTATAAATTTTTATAAAAGATGATTAGGTTTTATTGTAGTGAATCCACAAATTTTCATTGTCTTAGTTCTATTAAAAATAATATCAAGTCAAGAGAAGTAATTTTAGTCTTTAATTTTGAAACTTTAAATCTAAACTAAAAAAGAGTTATTGACTTACTATTTTTAATCACTTTCATTCCAATACTTGGATTGTAAAAACCTTAGTAATGATCCTTTTATTTCTCTTTATTATTATAAATGGAAAGAAATTATGGTTAGTTTACTTCTTTCATTTAGGTTTAATTGGGAAGAGTTGGAGTTAAGCTTATTGAGGCAATATTCTATTTTTTATTTAATCCTTCCATTATTGAAGCATGCCGTTTTTTTTTTCTTTCAAATTGTTCTTAAGAGGGAGCTACAGACTAACTTTCATATTGAAAACTTTTATTTTCAAATTTTTTTATTGAACTTATACAACTGAGTAAAAAATAAAATTTAATAATTACACTTAATTTGAATAATAATAATTCATATTACATATCTATTCACATAAAGTATTATATTTTTTTTAGAAAATAATTCATTAATTTATTATTATTATATTTTATTTAAATAAAGTAATTTTATGTAGTTGGAAGTTTTATTTAAATTTAAAAATTAAGATATACACAAACTTTAGTTTACATATTTGTATCTTATAAACTTTTATAGATATTATAATGAAAAACATGATACATATTTAAGATGTTTAGGTTTCATTGTAGTGAATAGACAAATTGTGATTGCCTTTTTTTTTTCCAAGAAAAAAAAGCGTAATTTTATTTCAAGCGGAGGTGATATAAAATTACATTCTGTAGGTGCATAAGCACATCCGAGACAAGAACATAGGTCTGCAGAAAAAATAACAAAAAACAATAATATTACATAAGTTGTCTAGGAATTAGGGATTTTATAATAATCTTCTAATTTCCCTTTCTTCCCTCTCTTCTTTGATTTCACTTCTGTCCATCCCCCCTGCTGAGGTGCAACTACAATCAGTTCTTTACTCACCTGCTCCACTACTGTCTGAGCAGACGTTTTATCTTTATCTGAATCTGAATTTTCTGATTCATGTGCACGCTTGGACCTAGTTAAGGAAGTATCCATTTGTTGTGAATGACATGCCTCCATTGTTTCAGCGCTAGGCACTATTTCCTCATTGACCTTGTCCTTTTGGTGTTCTTTTGGTTCACTCTTCTCTCCCTCTGAATCCTCATCAGTAGAGGGAGCATAATCTGCCTGCCATGTTTTCCTTTTTGGATGCAGCCCCTGTTTCTTTTTGGGAAACCTTTTTGAAAGAGGACATGAGTCTTGTAAGTGTCCTGTCAGATGGAAAAATCTGCATCTAAAAGCAGTATTTTCATAGTCCAGTACCTGGATCCATTTGTGCTTTTCATATATCAGCTGGACTCTATCAGGAAGACCTTTGCTAAGGTCGATCTCCACACAGATTCTTGCATAAGTAAATAACCCTTGCTCATTCAGATCAGAATCACTTTTAATGAACTTCCCAAGTAGATTGCCTATGTCTTCCAGTACTAGATGATGCCAGAAAGGAAGGGGTAGGTTTGGCAGCCGCACCCATACCGGCATTTTGGTTACCACTATAGTGTTGGCATCAAACTCAGGGAACCAGGGGGTTAAGAAAAGCCCCGCTCTCCCCCAAAACCAAGGACCTTGCTCAATGATCTTCTGATATTCTTCCTTTGATTCAAATTGTACAACAAAAAATCCTTTGGAACGAATTTGACAATTTGTTGTCCAGTTTGTGTAGATCCAGTTATGAAGATCAAAAGATCTGGGCCAAAATCCATTGAAATGGCAAATGAGAGCATGTGTTTGAAGGGTACTGAATAGTTGTGTTACCTCTTCATTCTTGACCTCCAGAGATGGGATAACATCTAGTTTTTCCACAATATACGGCTTGGGTTGTGAAGATGGTGGAGCTGCTGTGGATTGTGACCCCTTTGATTGAGCTGCGTCTTTGTATGAAGAGGGACCTGCTGTTCCTCTATTCCCATCTGTTCCCCCTCGCAAATGATACATCACATGCAGAGTAGAGTTCTTATAAATCTGGCAATCCCTCAACTTTTCACCCTCATGCAGCACTTTACCCTCATGCAGAATGTAAAAAAGAGTTGGAGAGTAACCCTCTTTCTGCACTATCAGGGTTTTTAGAGTCTCCCCTGTATCTTCAGCAAAAACCCATAGCAATAAAGTTTTTCCTGAAGGCAGTTTCACAAAAATCTGAAAATTTCCTACCTCTTGTGGGCGACCGACAGGGCGCTTGAGCTTCAGCGTCCGCTCCACCCTTCCATTGAAACCGATTTCGTCGAGGACTTGAGATGGCTGGACCCCGGCGGAGGCGATCAGCGGCTTGGTGAGGTCCGAGGGCTTCTTGTGCACGATTTCGAGGCTTAGGTTGGCGTCTTGAAGGGGCCAGTTAATGACGGGGATGTTAATGTCGCCCTCTGGATCAACCCTGCTTGACACTATGAGCTCCGAGTCATCCCACACCACGTCTACGGCCATCGGCCGTCCTGCCATGGCTTCATCATAACCCTTGGAGGGATTGATCTTGGGGAAACTCTTGACAACACTGAGAACGCGTTCTGTGACCTCGTCCTTGTCCAGGAAGCTTCCGCTGCTGCCCTCGGACATCCAACGGCTACCATTGCTCCAGGATCCCCATCCAACGACTCTGAGTGTAGATCGGCCTTGATTAACCTTAACCCTAATGAGGCCGAGCAGAGCGTTTCTAGACGCCATCAGATACCTCAGAGCTCCCATTTCAAGGATTATTCTACCATGTTGAAGTGAAATATTTATCCACATCTTAACATTGTTTCCAAATTGTGCTTTCCTTGGTTCTATAAGTAATATTAATCTTTAATTTTGAAACTTTAAATATAAACTAAAAAAAGTTATTAATTTACTATTTTCAATCACTTTCATTGCAATACTTGGATTGTAGAAACCTTAATAATGTTTTTTTCATTTCTTTTTATTATTAAAAAAGTAAGAAAGTATGGTTAGCTTACTTTCTTTTCATTTAGGTTTAATTGAGAGGAGTTGGAGTTAAGATTATTGTGGCATTATTCTATTTTTTATTTAATCTTTTCCATTATTGAAACATGGAGACTTTTTTTATTTAATCTTTTCCCTTACTTATGTGTGTCTTAATGGCTTTTAATTATTTTTAAATGTGTCTTCTTTATTTTTACAATTTGATTTTATGAAGAGTGTTTTACTCTTGCAAGATAAGTTAGTTTCCTTTACTGCCAAAAATAGATTAGTCTTTTAATTCTACAAGTGGAGTGCATGAGCATAGGTTATCATAGTGAGGGATTTGTGTTTAAAGACCAATGACAACTCTGACATGATTAAACTAGTTGTTTCTTTTCGATTCTCCAAGTGTGTTTAATAATTTCTTGAAGTGTGCTTTAGAAGATGCTTTCACAATGAATTAAGGCATAATTTCTATGTTTATTCCAGAAAACCTAAAGACTATGCCTTAACCACATGATTAAGTTATATGCCTTTTGATGCTTAGATTAGAAACATTCTCATAATTAACTGGAGTACAACTACATGTGCAACTTTGTTGGGAATGAAAGATATTGAAATCAAGTTGATGTGGCTGAGTGCATTTACTTTGCTTTTATTTTTTACAATGAGTTTCTTGTTATTACAATTAGCTTTCAGAAATCAAGATCAAATGAGGCTTTGTTATGTGTATAGATAGTAGATGACAACCTTTAAATGAAAATACTTACCCCTATTGACATATTAATGGATTAGTGCTCTCAAAATGAACAATTAATTCTACCAACATTTTGTCATTGTTGTCGGGGAGGCTTTCAAAGGTGCAATAACATAATTTAGTATTGATTTTATAGTATTTTATTCCTTGATTGAATTCATAACGTAACTTGAGTACACGGTAAAAGGGGATGGTAATAAGAGAGGTAAGAACATGTGCATTCACCCTTAAATCTTAGAGGTGAGTCCTCATGTCATTGCATCTAAGGCATGTTGAATGCATGAGTCATAGAAAAATTTATTTGGTGCAATGAGATCCATCCATACTAATAATACATGCATGAATCATAGAAAAAATTATTTGGTGCAATGAGATCCACCCATACTAATAATATTTTTTTTGCAAGAATCTTGGAAAGAAGAAGAAGGCCTGGTGAATGAAGATTCTATTACAGGATTAAGGGGAAGCAACTGAAAAAGGCCATCGATACACAAGAATAAAAAAATTCAAAAGAGGTATGTAATATATCATTCGAGTCATGAAAATACTTATTGTAGCATTGAAATACAATTTTTGTTTAAGTTGTCCTACAACAATATATTCATATATTGCAAACTCTTCACGTTTTGGGGATTTGTAGCTCAATTTTGAGATCGACTATGGATCTTTCAAATACACATGTGTAGGTCAACTTAGGAATTGCATGTTTTAAATTATTGTTATGTGGATGCATTAAATCAAAATTATACCCCTACAAACGTTCATTTGCATCCATATCATCATTTTTTGAGATATTAGTTGTGGCATTTTGGCTTGTTGTATTTACTAAAAACACAGATGGGATAACTATGTTTTGAGAGACCAACTACACATTTTTAAAAAAAGTTTCCATACAAAATATCCCTTGAAACATATTTTTTAATCCATTTGGAATCACTCAATTTGGATAACCAATGAAACTTATGACCAAAACATTGACTAGGTGTAGAGTAGGCAACTCAAGAACAGAGTTGAGACAACCACTTTTTGGGTGCCTTAATGGATATATATTGCAAACCTGTTCCTAAGGAATATTTTCCTATGATATAGTTAAACAAAATTGAATCACTAAATTTGGATATTGTATGAGAAAGTTATGCCCAAAATACTAACTTCCTATCCTAAATAACCACTCCTAGAACTCTATCTCCTAGGATGTTCATTATCACATTTGAACCATAAATTATTCTTGGATCCAAAACTTATTTATATTGGAGGTACATATGAGAATACAATTTCATCTTCAATTCTACTAGAGTCAACCTGTCATCCAATGGAAAAGTTATGCTTAAAATAGTGACTGTTGGTCTAGTTCAGAATTTGCAAACACCTATGTAGTGAAGCTTTTTGCTTCGAATACTTGACATATCATCTTATTTAATTTTAAAAATATATTTCTATTGAATATATCCCTATGAATATAATTTCATTTGTATTTTTAACCACTCGAATTAGATGTTAAAAGAAGAAGTTGTCATCATAACACCGTTGGGAAGTCTAGGCTAGCCATTGCTCTCCAATAAGTAAAACGTGCATTATGTTTTGTTGATTTTTTCCTTGGATTTGTTTCATGAGCACTAATTGTTATTTTTTGTGTATCTCTTGTATGGAGAGAGACTATTCACCTCTCTTCTTCCATGATCTCATGTTTTATTTAAGATTAGTGCTAGTTTTTTTGCAGGCCTCGAGAGGATTGAGAGATTAATATATGCATGAGTGATTCTTAAATTTCATGATAAATGAGAATAAATTATAGTCATCGAACGATCAATATTCAATTCCATGTTTTGAAGCTCAAGTTCCTCGAATCCTAATCCAATAGTGTCTCACCTGAAGACAACATGAAGACTTCTGTATCAAAGTTGCAAATGGATCTAGAAGTCAAGTTCCATTTCCAAATTCCTCATTTGTACATCCACCGTTAATACATCAACCATGCCATTTATACCAAAGAATCCTTGCAGAATGCTAAGGTTCATCATGCTCATTGACCAACACCATGGTATGCCTATGCATTCCTTTCTTACCATTTTCATATACATGCATGTTGAAGTTAATAAAGATTTAATTTCTTATGTGGTTGACATTGAAATCCAATAACCTTTTCTCATGCACATAATTTATATCACCAATCCCATAATATTAACTTCATCCTCCAACACTCCTTCACTTCCATGGCTTTCTTCTCCACCCACCCCTAATCCATATAATAAAGTTAGTTTGACCCACTTGCAATTCCAATCTTCCTCATTGTCCTACCCCATTTCTAGATAAAATTTGATGGTGAAAACCTGTCTCAGGTGCCATAAAACAATGAGATGGATGAAAAATAACTTGTTGGTGGGCATTCCTTGAGAATAAAATTTTTATGACTATGAAAAAACTCTGGGAACAGTAAGATAGACCTTGATTGAAAACCATATTATTGGAAGACAAGGTTTGAGAATAAAGTGAGAAATAAAGAATTCCATACAAGTTTCTCTTTGAATAAATATTTCCAAGATTTGTTTCTGGAACATCATAAGCTTGTTCCAAATTTCGTTATGCTACATGCCCCAAGTTCCACACTGCTCTTTATTGCAAAGTTTTACATCATTATGGACCATTTCAAATCTTGTGCTTCTCAGGATGGCATTTCAAATTTCATGACATTTTTAGGTAGGTAGATGTAAGCTTATTTTTCCTTCTTGTTAATAAAATTCATTAACTTCTATAGATTTTTGTTTGGAAATCACCTAACCTCTATTCTACCTCCTCATTTTTTTCAAGGATATCCAAAACATTCAATTTCGGGGAAAATACACTATGTCATTGCTGCTATTACACCATCAATCACCATCCATTCAATTCAATCCAACCCATTCCTTTTAGATCTGTCCTTTACCACTCCTTTTAAAACCTTCACTTCATTTGAACCAAGTTGTCATTTTCTTTGTCTAGTTCCATATTCTAGCCACCCATTTCCACAAAAGAACCAACAATAGGGAGTCTTATTGATTCCACAAAAGAACCAATAATAAGAAGAGAGGAACATTTGATTCACATGGACAAGACAAGGAAACCGTTGGAAGAAAGGAAGTACTGCTCCATAAGAACCTGCAATAGAATAATTTGTTGTAGAATCCATTCCTACATAAGAGCCTACTATCATACAACCAAGGTGGATAGTTAGAGGTACGTGTAATTTGATTCATGATCACTTACTTCCTACATTCAACAATGAGAATGGATGAAATTTTTTTGTGGTTCATGAACATATTACAATAGTGTTTGCCATATCTCTTAATACTTCCAGCTTTGATGAAAAAATGGCTTCAAAATTCTTTTATTTTCCATGAATGAAAATAACATTTATCACGAGTTTATAACAATTCAAAAGAGGTTCAAATAATAGCAAAAAGGGAACATTTTTGTTAGCACAAAGGGAAAATTTAGTCCATAAGAAAAGGTATGATCTTATAAAGACCTCAATTTTTCACAATGAGAATACTACACCATTCCAAATTATGATCAAAAAAACTTTGGACAACAACAATATGTTTTTCTTTTTTATAACAATATGCCTTAGTCATTGTATTGAGCTATTATGATTGAAAATTTCTGGTGTTGGTCTTGAAAAAGTGCTAAGATCATGTTGTTTCTTGAGGATTGTGTTTGTGTTTACCCTTGAAAAATTACTAAGATAATGTTGTTTCTTAAGTATGGTATTTTTGTTTTCCAGATCAGTATTGTGTTCACCACCATATTTGAGATCATTAAGATTGATAATCATTTATGATGGATTCTTTTATGGGATGCTTATGACAGTTTTGGAGGACTGCATTTTTTATTTCTTTATTTTTGAAGACCACTGCAACAACATTTCTTGTAAATATTGTTGGTGACACAAGTATTTGTTACACAATTGACATTTTAGATTATGTTTATGGTAGTATTGGGAAATGCATTATGCAGTTTGGATAAATAGAGACATCAGTGGAACCATGAATTTACTACTCGTGTCTCCATGTTTAGATGATTGAGAAATACCTTCAATACCCATATCTTCATGACTTGGTAGATATCTTCATGCTCATGTAGTCTTGTACAATTAATTATGGCACAATTATTTGAATTTAGTCCTCGAATGCTTCCTTTGTCTACTGTTGTGTCAAGTGTAATGTTTATTTTCAGCAAGGTCAATAAAAGATAAACTACCAAACTATTCAACCCCACTTTGATTCTTTCTCTTCATCATGCTTCTTAGTTGTAATTTCAAGATAGTATGGGACCTTGTACATATTCTATTCTAGCTACAATTTACATGTGAGACATTGAATCATGGGACATTTTTATGGCATCCCGAGATAGAGATGAGCTCACCATGTTTTTTAATATTTGATCTCTCTTCAAAAAACATTATTCTAATCTCAAACAACAACACTCTTAACATACACAAGAGGGTCTTAAGGCTGAAAACTCCATTTATAGACCATGGAGAGACATTGGAAAAGAAATAATTGATATTCGATTGCAAGGAATATTATAAGAGACACACTCATAACCTAGTGCACCAAGAAGTAAAGAATACTTTGAAACATCATGTGTGTTGGTATTCTTATGGTCTTCTTTGCTGCTCAAATTAGGATTACAGGGAAGCAATCAATGGTATCTTAACACATTAAAGATGGATCCATTTTTATTTATAATTTTTCATACTCTTTCCATTCTATAGTCACAAAGGCATGATGTCATTGGATTTGTGGATAACATTGATGTTGACTAGAGCAACAACTTATGTTATATTTGGGTTGGATTTGAGATACAAATTTGTTATTTGCAATTGCATTCAGAAATATATATTCACCACAAATATAGGATATGTTATTTTAGGGTCATGCTAATTAAAGAGTCCAAATCGTAACCTATACATGGAGAATATCTTAGATTACAAAGACTCCAAACTTTTTTAGAGAAGAGCCTGTATAACAATGCATCAATCACTATGGGAGAGAAAGCGATTTTTCTTATGCTTATTGTCTTCTCATTAACATTCATAGTCTCATCCTTGGGTGGCATATAGTCTTATGTGGTGTACTTGGGATGACATGATGAGGCTATGGACCAAAAAATGGTAGTTTATTCCCATCATGAACTTCTAGCACCAATACCAGGAAACAAATGAGGCAATTTTCTACTTGTGCACAAGAGCCATGATTGGTTTTGCTACACATATTTAAGAATATTACATACTTTCTCTTTCCAAATACCCGTAGGTATTTGTGGTGATATTTGCATGTGAAAACTTGTGTATGAAGATAGTTTTTTTGTTAAAACTATAAGTGCAACATGAAATGTCATCTTGGAAAATGTGGAGATGTAGTGATTAGTGAGGTTGTTTTCAGAAGTTCGTCGAGTTTTCAATGATATTGATTCTTCCTTGTATTTTGTTAGACCAAACATGTATGTGTTTGAAAATGTATGTGTTAGATATTGCTTAAAGGTATAAATTGGGGTCCTTACTCATAGCCTCACCTCGTATTTTTAATGTGAAGAATATTTCAACAACATACTAACATGGTTTATCCATCTTTTCTTGATTTTTTCTAGGGTCAAAAAATGGATTTAGTTTGGGGGAGGGACTGCTATGTGTTTGAAGATGATATTTCTTAAGAAAAGTGTAGAAATTAAATGGAGGATATATTGCAAACCATGAAATATTAGTGTACTTTGTATTTATCTTTGAATAATAACCCAATGTGGGAACTTCTTTAGATTCATGTATTGCAGAAGAAGGGAGTTGATCACCACCAACCCTGAAGCCACTTTGGAGAAATATATTCATTAGGGGTGATGGTTTTTTATAAATCCATTATTATATATTTATTATATGTCTCAAACACTAGTACACAATGAGAGATGTCTGACAAAAAAACAACCAAAATCCGCATATAAATGACCACTTTTGAGTTGGCGACCACTAGTAGCAAATTAGCGGAAATTTATCATGCGACAAAAAATGTGGTCATATTTAGCTTGGTCATTTATAGCTTGTCTTGTGATCATATATTTGGTCGCATATTTGGTCATTAATTTTCACAATTAACGGTCAAATATACGACCAAATATATGACCACAATACAAGCTATAAATGACCAAGCTAAGTATGACCACATTTTTGGATGCATGATAAATGACCGCTAATTTTCTACTAGTGGTCGCCAACTCAAAAGCGGTCGTTTATATGCAGATTTTGGTAATTTTAATTTATCATTTATCTCTCATTTTGTACTAGAATTTTTCACTGAATTTTTGTAGATAGGGCATGGAGGAATTGAACCACCAACCGCCTACCCATAAGGAAGGCACTCTTCCATTGATATAATAGTCATGAATTTCCATTAATCATTAAACTATTTGTGATGTATTCCATAGATATTAATAACATAATATTATCTTCTCTTTTTATATCATATTACAAGATTTCCCAAATCCGAAGGAAACTATGTCATCTTGGTTATTGTTGATAGAATTACCAAATATAGTTCAATCCAATACCAAATCTATCCAAATTGAAAATGTTTTCCTTCATGAATTTTCTAAGGTAATTGTATTTGAAAAATATCCTAAACTCACCAATTATTCCTAGAAAGAGAAATTAATCTCCATAACACCCAATTAGTTATTATCTCTACCTATCATCTACAAGCAAATGGCCAACTAGAGGTTTTGAACAAATGCCTTGAAGGTTACTTTCATTGCTAAGATACCAACAAAAAATCATAATGGATTAAATGGATAACCCTAAGAAGATGGAAGTATAACACTTCCGACATGCAACATCCAAGATGACCCCATTTGAATTACTTTATGACTACACTCTTCCAAACCTTAGCACTTAACTCTTACCAGCACTAAGGTTCGAATAATTGCAACTCAAAGACAAAAGACTCAATATACCCTTTAACTTATTGGGGGAAATCTTAATTAAATATATTCTTCAACTTCTTAGGAACAATCTTATGCTAGCACAAAACTAATGAAACAACAAATAAATAATAACATGATGAGAAGCACACATGTTTAAGTTTTTTTGGTGTAGAATTACTTTATAGTATTTTACCATTCCAAAGGAAACTCTCCTGGATGATGAGAGTAATATCGAGAGATGTCTTATTTACTCTAACACTTCACTAAAATGCACATAAATTATTTGAATCAAAATCTAACATTTCAACAAAACAAATGACTTGAACAAAACATAGAAATGATCAAAATCTAGATGACATCAGGGTATAAATAAATATATTTTCCATTATAACTTGTAGTTGATTTATACTTAGAAAAATAGATTTACAAGTCAATGGGATGTGCCACGCAAAACACTAGATATTAAAGAAACTTTTAGATTGGGGATTTTCCTAATTGAATAGAGAGGATTTCTATGCTAGTGAAATGTGTTATCCTAGGATATCCATTATGTAAGGACCATTGATCACGTTTTAGTCTCATTCTTAATTTCCTAGTAGAGTTCAAACTTATATTTATCTTACCTCAAATTGTAAGTCATCTTGGAGTGGATATTGCACATTTATTAATCTTTTGACCTTCCTCTGTAAGCTTAGGTAAATCTAGACCCCAAAGCACCTTCTCCGGATTTTATATTATATTAAATAAAATTGTGAGCAATCGCTAAGACCAATATATAAGGTTTGCCAAAAAGTTAAGAAATCTATACAAATAATACAATATATGTTACAGAGAAAATCTTCCTATGGCTTGGGGTAGACCACAACATACATAGTGACACCATAAATCAACTCTAATATCAAATATGCCATATGAATGTAAAATGATAACAGAAAAAGAAAGGGCCCAACCCTCAACTAGATGTTTGAAGAACACCAATGTTTTTCAGGATTAAGCACCCTTGTAACCTAGGGTCTGGGGTTACCAACTTACTACTAACCTTGTAGACAATCAGCTTTAATAAAGAACAGAAAGGAAATAGGAATAAAGTCTTGACTTACCTGATTACCGACGGTTGATCCAAGCTTGAACTTCTTCCATTCCTCTTCTCTCCAAAGCTTCTAGGGATGCACCTCCTTCACTTGTAAAGAGCAAATTCTCCAAGTACTATCTTATACATGTATATATAAGAGGTTAGATAAACAATATATCCAGTACATAATCAAGAATATTCATTAACCATGATACATGAAAGATACTCAACACAATGTTGGAAGAAGAATTCTCTTTATTAACAATCAGTGAATGAGATAAGAGTACAACCTAGCTTCTGAGACAAGGAATCATTTGCAACCAAAGGACTTTGAGTTCTGCTGCTCCAAGACTTCTGAAGATATACCAGCAACATAACTTTGCTCTCCAATCTTGATTGATTAATTCCCTCCCCAAGGCCTCTATTTATACTTTAGGAAATAGAGTGGTTTCGAAGGTTGAGGAGGTTGAAACAATTAGGATAGTTAATGATTAGGGCCCAACTAATCTCCATTAATCATGTTTTATATTTTTAATGTTGAATCAAGATGCACATGAATATTAATATAGGAAACCCGTGTATGACATGTGAGTTGCTTAAAGGAAGCCCGCGTACCCTGATGTACGTGGGTTGCAATGTAGATAGTCACGTACAGTACGTGAGTTGTCAATGGAAATAGTTGCATACGTACGCGAGTTGCAATGGAGATAACCGCGTACGCAACTCAACACTTAGAAAAATAATATGGCAAGCTGGTTCAAGGGTAAATGCATCCCAAGTCATGCCCATCTATAGTGTTTTGGCAAACTTAAATCGTAAGATGTCCTTTTGTGTACCAACATAAGGAATGTTGACACTCAGATGGAGAAGTGCTATTTGGGTTGATAATAGATTCCCCCTAATGTGTGAGGTCAGAGGGAAATGATGGCTGAAATACATTATAATCATTATCTTGGAGAACTCAGAAGTCCAATGGAGCAGAGGTAGTACCTGAAAAAAATACATAATAATGTCATATACAAAATCATATCTGAGGATGCTATGTTCAATATATTGGAACACTGGCTCCTTTATAATATTTGAGTACATCATATGGTATGGGTATAAAACCACATATATTACAAAGGTGGATTGAAGCCACAATATACAATAATGATGAGTCTTCAAAGATCCGAAATATGTGTAAGTGATCACAACATAATCTTGCGCAACTTAGTCCATAGATATGAACCTAAGGTCTTCATCAAAAATCCCAAAGAACCAGTACAACCCAAGCCATGTGAATAGATGTTATTGAATTTGAACATGGATAGGATTCAACAGATTGTCAATCAATAGGTGATAATTGACAACTGAAGAAAAGGAATTCACTGATAATGAAAGTGAATCCTAAGGTACAATTGTCAAAAACTCTAGGTCTTCATCATCAGGAAGTGATGATGCAGAACCATACTGTGATGAGGAAGGCAATAGATCCTCCAATGGATCACAAGAGTGATTGGGAACTAGGTAAAGGAAGGGAAACACAAGTAATAATAGATAAGACAATGATGGAATCCGGATATAGATAAGATACAGGGTTAAATCCTTGAACAGTGAGCACATCACAAAGATGAACCAAGGCATATTTTAACTTTGTAGATAGTACAACTAGACTTATCTGTCATGTAGGAGACATGATCAGATTCCCCAGGTATAACTGACAAGAGGAGGAGTAAGAAACTTGAAGCAATAGCTGAACTGAAAGTGAACACTAAGACATGAGTATCAAAAAAGACAAAGAGTACTATGTTCAAGGAATACATGCTACCATTGACTGAGAGCCAAAATAAAACTTCTTCCTTATCTTCCTTGTTAAATTTTAATGAGTCCAGGAAAGTCAACTCATGTCTCTCTTCATTTTTTGACAAGCTTGAAGAGAAGAGGGAATAATGCTTGATAGTGTCACTGATTTGTGGATTTTACGAGACTGAACTAGTACATGCTCATTTGGTGTTTTTATGTTTAGAGAGTCTGAAAACTCTGAAGAAGACTCCAGGGGGGTCCTTTTTCATCCAATTTAGTCTCCTGAGGCTGAAAAAGTATAAAACATACCACAGAACAACTCTCTTAACTCCATAGAAGAAAAGGTGAACCTTTTTCGTACTTAGTCAGGAAGGTCCAAAAAAGGTTAAATTACCACCTACCCAACGCTCCTTCGAGAGCAGCATATAACTTGAGTTTTATGAGTGTGAAGGAAAGCAAGATCACTCAGAAAGATCCATTTGAGTATGAGAAATGGGGCTTACAACAATAAGATTGATGCTTTGTTCTTGGTGTTTAACTAGCATGACAAAGACATGAAGTACACTCGAAATCATTTTCATGTTTAGGTCCAGAGCACGAAAAAGAGAAAACCAAGATCATACCGGGTGTTCCTTTTCCGTAAATTTAGTCCCTCAAGTCCGGAAAAGTGATAAACCTATACCTGAGAATACTCTTCTCAATTCCATAGAAAAGAGAGTGATCCTTTCTCGTATTATTCCACATGGTCCGAGAAAGAGATAACCTACCACCAATGCGGATTCCCATTCACATATTCTTAATGAGCTTGAATGGACAAGTTTACTCAGCAGTCAAGTCTATTTTGAGGATTTAGACCTGGGCCTAAAGAAACTCCATAAGGGTGGGGAGTCTTATAAAGGAATAGCTTGTAAAAAGAGACCAAAATGAGGCTCAATTTGGCGTGAAAAATAGCTAAGAAGACCCCCCTGAACCTATGACAGCTGCAACATGAGTATCGAAAGACAATAAGTAGGTTCTAAATGAGGATATTCATGGGAGGAAAGTCCTATCCATGGAAGAACAGTGGCATAAACGAGGAACTAATGGTTAAAGATACCATAGTCTGTGGTTGAAGTGTTAATGCTAGGATTAACATGGATTAGATATAAATGCAAAATGCATGTGAAATGACCAAAAACCCATCCTATATGAGCGAAAAAAAAACTTTAAACGACCATAGACCTATCACATTGAAGAAAAAGATATGGAATTAGTTTGATTTTATAAAAAATATGAACTATAGGGAAAAAACCCATTTTGAAAACAATTTTTCTATAAATAGTTCAAAATATAAATAAAAAACTCACCATTTGATTTTTACCCAAAATAGACAAGTTTTACCTCTACCTTTTGATTGCTCGGTGTGGATGACTCAGTGGACAATTCTCAAAATCGCAAGTGCCAGGTAAAACTACACTTCATGCTCTTTCATTTGATCCAAGAAAATTTCAATTTTTGGCCCAATTTTTAAATTTTCCAACGCCCTCAAAGCATGATCGCTGTGTACGTGGGTATGGTATATCAACAGTCACGTACACGTGTTCTGTACGCAGGTTTCCCAAAGAAAAGTCGCATATAGTACGCGACTTGTCCAAAGGTCAGTCGCATACACTCTACGAGGTAGAAAAAGATTGTTTAGGGTCAAAAAATCAATTTTTAATATGAATCTAATGGTTTAAAATGGCTTGTTTATTAGATTGAAATATGGTGCTTGAGTGGAGGGAGAGGGAACATGAAGACATGGACCAAGAAGCTCTACAAGATGCCACCACGATAAATGTTTTATGACAAAGTGGGTGATTGAAATTATTCTGTACCTCACCTATGCGGTCAAATGTCTGCCTATTAGAGTTTTTGATAAACTATTGGGATCACGATCTTGGTATGTTTGACCTTCAAGGTGAGTTTCTAGAGGTTACTTTAGAAGTTGTCTATTTTATTTCTGGTTTATCATGATGGGGAGCTTCGGTGAACTTGGAAAGTACCGGTAGAGGCGATGACCTTCTAAGTGTACAAAACTACATAGATATATACTCCGAGCCTGGCACTCAAAAGAGGGGTAGTTGCATCCCTATTGTTCATATTCGAAACTTTCCTTTATAGGTATTGGTGAGCACTATAGTGAGGGTTGCAGGGTCATCATCACTTCACCTTGCAACTCGAAACCAAATGAGACTTGCCGTGGACTGTATACAGGGAGCTCTATATGACTAGTTTTTAGGAGTAATCCTGATAATGAGGAAGTAGCTCTCTGACTGCAAAAGAGGCAGGCAAATTTTTTTTGGTTATTCCAGCATATTGGTAGCCTTTTTCTTTGAGAGGGTGCCCTGTTTGAGTCCTGCAGTACCATTTCTAGTTCATTTTCCTCGTAAGTTTAGACTGAGTAGGTGGGGAGAGATCTTCCTCTGCCAAGGAGGCGGTGGATCGATCCAGAGTGTATACGATAACGACTTCTACTTTTGGTGGGAGTGATAGTTACTAGCCTTGGAGCAGTTTCCATATGCTGGGTTAGATTTTCGAGGTGATACCGACCTTGTCCTCCCTCCTGGAGGAGCATGGGGAGAGTCAGGTATTTTTGTTTTCAAATTTTAAAATT
>LPNX011169904.1:430724-490826 GCA_001517045.1 Pseudotsuga menziesii
TTATTTCTTGGAATATGATTGAATATAATAAAATCAAAATTTCTTTCCAATAACCTAACTTGCATAAAATGACGTAGTAAAATAGGGTTTTGCACCTGATAAGCTTGATTGAGTTGGGAAACCACTAGTTGAGAGTCAAGTTGGACTTCCAGCTGAGCGATACCATGTGACAAAGCATCCCATAAAAGCTAAATGATAGCCCTATATTCAGCCACAATATTGGTAGCAGGACCTAAGCAAGTGCCTCCCGAGGAAACTAACTATCCTGAGGGTGAGTAAATGACCCATGCGGCTGAAGCCAGATTACAAGTGTGGCGACTGGCGCCATTAGCGAAACCTACGAACCACTCGAAAGACATATATAACAACCAGTAGATGGTATAAAAAACACAAACCGATGAACTATTGTACATAAAAATACATACAATAAAATACAGGAAAGAGAGCTAAGCCTAAGCATAGTACTTTTTCAAGTAGATCCCATTTCTAGGCTCAGGTAGCTTATTCCCTTCGAAATCTGTCAATTCATATGCACCTTTCTTCAACAACTTTGAAATGAGATAAGGTCCTAACCACATAGACCTGGAATTTCTTGCCTCTAGGGGTTCTTTGTATTGATCCCAGAGCAAGAAAATCTCCCCTTCTAGAAAAAAATCCGAGGCTTGACCGATTTATCGTATTGGCTTTTTACCCTATTTTTATGAGCTTCGTTTGTTGTCAGCGCATATTTACGCTGCTAATATAGATGTTCTAAATGTAATAAACATTCTTCCAGCTTAGTTGTATCAGGTAACACATGAATAGCAATCTTTAAGGACGGGATTTCGCATTCGACCAGGGTAACTGCTTCCACTCCGTGAACGAGTTGGAAAGGAGAAAACCCTTTAGCAGTTTTCACATTGGTCCGATATGCCCGAGGTGTAGGATATAGCATGATGTGCTAGTTGGAACAGGATACATTAATAGTACGTTTGAGAATAGTATTCAAAGTTTTATTTACAGCCTTGACTTGACCGTTTGCTTGAGGATAGAACGAAGATGAATGTTCTTGTCTAAACCCTAGCATAGTGGTCAAATTAGTCATCATACTATTTTGGAAATGACTGCCATGGTCAGTGACAATCTCTTTAGGGATACCAAATTGTGCGATAATTTGGTTGAAAATGAAAAAATCTGGAGTTTTCCCATCAGCTTTAAATGTGGGCATTGCCTTTGCCCACTTTGTGAAATAATCTACAGCGACAATGATATGTTTGTGCCCCCCAGCTGAGACTGGGTTGTACGTCACTTAATATATCCACCACTTCATGAAGGGGCCCAGTGAGATGATAGGAAATAACGGAGTGGGATGTAACCGCATCTTTCTGGTGTAAAGCTAACAAGGATGACAGCGCTTCACAGCTTCCACACAATCTTTAAAGATCGTGGGCCAGAAATAATTGGCACATAAGATCTTCTGGGCCGTTGCTAACCTAGATAAATGACCCCCACATGCTCAACTATGGAAATCATCTAGGATAGTCTCTGCTTCTTTGTGGGTAAGACATCGACGCAAAACATAATCTACCCCCCTACGATATAAAGTATCTCCAATAATGAGGTAGTTCTTGGCATGCACGCGAAGTCTACGCCACTCTTCCCATGAGAAGGCTGCAGGGTAGTTCAAAGTATGGAGATAGATAAGTATATCTCCATACCAGGGGTCAGAGGTGGAAATCAAAAAGATATGCTCATCTGGGAATGAGTCTTCTTCAATGGCTACATCTTCCTCTACTGGAAATTCTACAATGAGCTCAACAAAAACTAAGGATTTATTGGATTTGGTGGATTGGAAATCTAAGTCAAACTATTGAAGAATGACTATCCATTTGTTGAATTTTCCTCTAACAATCCATCGGGACAAAACATATTGAAAAGGATTAACATCCTCCACTACTGTCGTGGTCCTCAGGAAGATGTAGTGACACAACCTTTGAACAACATACACAGCTGCCAAGGCCAACTTCTCGACGTGGGAATACCTAAGTTCAGGGCCAGCTAAAGCACATTTGAGATAGTAGACGACATGCTCTTAGAGCTTATCGTCCTCCTGGACTAGTACTACCCCTATGGTCGACTCAGATGCGGCTAGATACAATATAAAATCCTGAGAGTAATCTAACAGAAGCAATAACGGTGCCAGCAATAAAGCTTTTTTTAATGCCTCGAATGCAAGTTTTACAATTTCATCCCATACAAATGGGGTGTCATGTTTCAACAGGTGCATGAAACCTTTAGTAATCTTGGCATAATTTACAATAAAACGTCGAAGGAAATTGGACTTCCCTTGCAGGATTTGAAGATGCTTGATAGAATGAGGAGGAGGCATATTTACGATGGCCTCAACTTTCAAAGGATCCACCTGAATTCCTTTCTTGGAAACAATGAATCCTAGCAGTCTCCTTGACTCGACATAGAAAATGCACTTGTGGGGATTCAAGCGAATTTTGTAGTATCTGCATAATTCAAAAATCAAACACAAGTGATCTGGGTGATCGATCCTCTTATGAGAATGTGCTGGTAGATAATTAAGGTAGGGTTCAAAAATGGATTTGATATCATGAAAGGAAAAATTCATTGCCCGCTGAAAGGTTGCCCCTGCATTTTTAAATACAAAGGGAATTTTCTTGTATGCGAAGATACCCCAAGGACAAATAAAAGCTGTTTTATGTTGGTCTTTCAGTTTAATTTGGATTTTATTATACCCAGAGAAACCATCCATAAACGAAAAGACTTCACTTCCCACGCAAGCATCAATAATTTGATCTATAAATGGCGTGGGGTAGTTTTCCTTAGGAAAGGCTTTGTTTAGATCTTGAAAGTCAGTACAAACGCGTATAGTCCCTTACTTTTTGTCAACAGGAATAGGGTTGGATACCCATTTTTTCAAAGCTATGAGGTAAATGAAACTGGCTTTCAGCAGTTTCTCAACTTCAACTTTAACCCCCGCCGTGTTACGCGGGTTGACAGGTCTCAACTTTTGTCTTACGGGTCTAGCATCAGGGTAAGTTTAGATTTCATTCTTGACTATTGATGGATCAATTCCTGGAATCTTCTCATATGAGCAAGAAAATACGTCGCAAAATTCCTTAAACAAGGTTGTATAGATCGCAATCTCCTTTGGAGAGCAGTTTGTGCTGATGTGTACATTTTCCACAACGTTTGGATTTACAGAGATGTTGATAGGAATTGTAGCGAAAATGTTTTCCATATTCCCCTCAGCAAATATTCCTTCCCTTGGTAAGGGATTAATAGGCGTATCAACGTCACTTACCAGTCTCATATGGAACTCCTGATTCTCGATCCTACTTAACTCTAGAAGAAAATAGGATCAATGGTGAAGATCTTCATAGATCTTATCTCGTCCACACATGGCTTCCAGAATGGTTTGATCCGAAGGTAAAACCATATCTAAGCAATCTCTAGAATGCAAAGAGTTATCTGTCTAAGTAGGCAAATAGGATTCTTCTGGCTCCTCTGAGACTGTGAGAGGGACCAGAATGGAATCAACAGCGACATGAACATTAGCTTGATAAGCTACTTCCGCTGCTGATAAGGGCACTTTAGGTTCATGGTGGGAAGGAAGAACCCAAGGATCTGTTCTATCAACAACTGTTGCTATAGACTTCCCTACACGGGTAGACCTTATATAATTAATTGGAGCTGTAATATCAAATGTGCCCATCAATGATGTGTACATTCCAGCCCCTAAGCTCTCTGAATCAGGTTTAACCTGATCAACCAATGGTATGGTGGACTCGCTAGTTTCCATGTGGCATTTTCAAGTAAAGCTGAGTTAGTCTACAGTAACCAACTTCCCTTCGTGTGGATACACTACCACCCGAAAAACGACTGATGCAATAGCTGACATTGCATAAGTCCAACCTCTCCCCAAGAGCAAGTTATAATCTAAAGGTGCATCAATCACCTCTACCTCAATAGACACTGCTTTCCCTGCCAACTTAATTTCAAAATCTGGTAGGATACCATGTGGATGAAATGACCTTCCGTTGAAAGCAGTAAGTAGGGTGTTCGATGGAAGCAGCTCTGGAGATCCAAGAGCTTTCCAACAAGACAGGGACATGACACATTTAGAAGCACCCTCGTCGACAACTGCCCTTCCAATGGTATTTTCACCATGGATGACATCTATCGATAAGGATACATGATATGGAAAGCGAATTTTTACATCAGATAAATTAAATTTCACCATGAGACTCAATGGGTCCATACTTCCTAAGGCTGCTAAGAGTGCATCCCGCTGGGCGGGACAACTCTGTAACACCTGTAAAGCTGACATTGCACAAGGATTCTAGGCTAAGTCTTCAACTACAGATTAGTTTGCTGCAGCCCTAACATTGGGATTGTGCAAGGTTTTATTAAAGACACCTTTCGGTATCTTGGGCATAATTTCGGTAGGCTTCTCAATAATGAGAGGGTTAGAAGTTTCACCTATTGAATTTTACCCTTCTCTAAGGTCTCTTTTTCATAGTTCTTGTTCCTGGTTTGTAGTAAAGTCTCAAATCAAACCATGTTGATATAATTGGGGTCAGGAGCATTTGGGGTGCCCCCTGCTGCATTTGAAGCTGAAGCAGAATTCTGTCCTTGGGGAAAAGGATCCTTCAGGACAACCTGTTGTTGGCCTTTGTGCAACTTCTGAGCTTGTTCCATAAGGGGACATAGACGGGTCAGGTGATCTTCATGGCACAACTTACATGGGAATTTCACCTTCTTCTTTTATTTTCCCCCCCCATCAGCATTGTTTGTGGGTTTTTGCTTGTTTTGGTTCCCTCACCTTTTTTCCTTTCTTCTTTTTCCCACTGGGATGCTGATTTCCCTTCTGAGAGGTTTGTGCAAAAAAAATTGCATTTTGGGGTGAGGGGGTAGCCTTTACTGCCTCCACTATAGAATGTTTGACAGATAGCTGATGGAGCTGTTTAGCCAAAGATTCTATAGTGGGAGAATTCACAGAACCAACCACACCATCGGCATGGGGGTCCAGGCTTAGGTTTCTCTACATTGTGCGTTGGCCTCAATGCCTCAGGGATAATCTCATATAAAATCCTAGACTGAGAATATATCAAATCTAGCTGCTAGGCCCTGAGGATAGCTTCTTCCTCGTTGGTCACTCCCGAAGTAGATACATCCTTAGATATATATGGCAATAGGGATTTAAGGAACCATTCTAATAAGAACTCGGGAGGAATAGTGGCTTTGATAAGGCTCTTCCGTCTTCTCCACTCTTGGATGTGATCCGAAATATGAGTGGACTTGTCCTGCTGGAAGGTAGACAACAAGTTTGTCCCGAAATCATATTGGATAGGAAGTTGGAAGTGACTAAGGAATACATTAACCAAGTCCCAAAAACTATTAAATGCAGCAGAAGGCGATTCAATATACCATTTTGCTACAGTACTTGTTAAATTTCTTTGGAATTGCCTCAACTGAACTGAATCTTCATTCAGTGAGTTGGAAGAGCACCAAAAATGGAAAATGGTCACATGAGCTCTTGGATCATCACCAACTTTTCCTTCGAATTTCAGGATATCTGAGGGTAGCTTGGTAGGAACGGGTGGCCAGGAGGAGTTATGTCTCACCGGGTCATTCATTAGTTTTGACAAATCTGGCAAACTTAACGTTGCCAGGAAAGGGATCTTGGGTCTAATCGGAGCACTAAACGTACCAGCTTGGGGATTAGAGGGACTTGCCCCCATATTCCCATATGTGAAGGTGGGGTTACCCCCTGCTGCTGGTTGTGAAGTGGTTGGGATGCTTTGGAAAGGATTCCATCCATAAGTAGTGGATTGTTTATGGGCGATGTAGTATATGAGGTTCTAGATGCCCCAGTCGAAGCTGGGGTTTGAAATACAAGAGCAGGTATCCCTCCACTGAAAAGAGAAAAAGGAGAGCTCATGAATGGAGCTGAAACTATAGTTTGAAAACCTTGACCATAAGGATTAGGGTTTTCAAACTGCACCCCTACATATGCAGGTGTTGGGCCTATGTATGGAGTGGATGGGGGAATGTTCCCTCCATTCCAAGGAAAACCCTGGACAAAAGCTGAGGATCCTATAGGACCACTCTGAGCAGTGTGTATGAAGGAAGTAGGAACTATAGGTACATTAGGAATCCTAGTGACCATACCACCAGAAGCACCTGCTAAACTCGTGGGAGCCGCTGGTTGAACCACTCGGCTAGCTGGAGTTAACGGTGTAGTAGGTATACTTGTTCTAGGGGTACCTACCGGGGGAGGTGGCACCCCTTCAGCTGGAGCCATTGAGGTGGAAGTAAAATAAAATTTCTCCTGTAGTAGACATTATTCTACCCAAAGGGACACCAATCACGGATTGAAAGGATGAATCTGAATGATCACTAGATCATTTAAGTCAGTTAGAGGTGAATTAAAATTCCTTGCAAACTCATAAGCCTGCAAGTATTCTATCTCAACTGTGTTTAAATTAACATGATTTTCCCTAAGTTCTGGTTCACCTAGAAATTCACTAACTCCTATCAGTTCGAAAGAACCGTCCGTGTCCAATCTCCACCTTTGAGGGGGAGGTGGAGGTTCCAATGTGATGAGTGGAGGAAGGTTTTGCAACCTTCATGACCTTCTGACAGATTGGTCCTCCATGATTGTAAATTTGACTCTTCACACCCTAAGGTTGGATAAAAACACAGACAAACCATAGAGCAATCACTACAAAATTTCCTAAAGTCTCAACAATCACAAGGGGTATAAGATATGCTTTCCTGAAGAAAGCTGAGAGATAGTTTCTTGGTGTCCTTGAAGAGGTTCTTAGGCACAAGTGAAGGAATCACCCATCGCCCTCCTACAGTTTCAACAAGGGTTACCTTCCAAGCCCGTCCAAGGTGAACCAGAAATAGCCTTTCGGTTTACCCGTGTATAAACCCTAGATGTCCAAGAGACTAGAGGCTACCTTAACTATACAAAAAATATGGGGGGACAATCGCAAGCCTGATTCATACGCATGGGAAGGGTAGCAAATCCTAAAACTTTGTCTAGGACAGAATCCCCATATGCGTAAAAACCTTGTTCTACGTTTTGACAAGGAATCAGAGGGTTATCACCTCAGTCCAATGCCTCCATGCAGCCTTGTGCTTAAATCCCATTTGAGAGGAGCTTCCCAGATGCTATCAACACAGAAAAGGATTTACCTATCGATTGACCAACTACATCTGAATTTAAGTACTTATGGGGAGTTTACACTTCCTATCCCACAAGTATATCCTAAGCTAGTAGGTGTATGACCCTATAAAACAAAACTTACTAATAAATTTTAAATTGTAGCGTTCATTTTAAGGGCTGTTCTTAGTCAGAGGGCAAGTGGCGTGAATGAATATGATATTATAGACTCGATAAGAGAAGTAAAAAAGGTGTATAAAATGATTTCCAAATCAAATTATAACTACTTAAAGCAAGCTTCTTTTTCTTTTTTTGTAAATATGAACTAATGAAATTGCAAGTAGGAAAGAGAAAACTAAGACTTATTTTTGTAATTTTTGAGATTTTATTCAAAAAATGAAAATAAAACTACAATATGCAAATGTTTCCAATTCTTTTCTTTTCACTTTTCAAACTCTTCAAAAATTACTATGCACCTAAATGCAAAAATTCTTGAGTATGCTTGAATAATTAGACTATATAAAGCAAGCAAAATGAAGTATAGTAGACTTATAAGAACCAAAGATCAACCACCTAAGGAAGAAACTTGGTGAACACCTAGCTTGGGAAGACACAATGAATGAAATCCACTGAAATCAATAAAAGGCAAGTGACAAACTGAAACTACTTGAAAATAGCACGAGGTACACGGTATCTAGAAACATGATCACTGATTCAGATACATAGCACTTGGACCTATCACCCAATAGGATAATCCACCTTAGATTGATAAAAATAAATAAAATCCAAACCACAAAAAACTCAAGGGCTTACTGAAAATCACGAAGTATGGTTGACAGGGCTTTCAAACCTACAGTGAAATGCCAATACTAGAAGACCACAAAGTAAGGCGAAATCCAAAAAAAGACGGGGACAAGCAACCCTGCCCAAAATTTTGTTGCTAAGGTATGTACGCGACTGTCTAGTTGAGCAACCTGTGTACTGTATGAAACTATTCAATATAGCAACCCACGTATACAAGCCTCTGTACGCGATTGTGTAGCACAACAACCCACGTACAGGAGAACATTTTTTCAAAAAAGAAAAAAATATAAAGGTCTCTAAAACACTACTGCAATTCCAAACCAAGACATAAAACCACACACTGAATCAAAGCAAAGATTGGGCAAGGATCTACAAGACTAACCCACAGCAGGCTAGACTCCCCAATAGAGTCGCTAGTTTTGTTCTTCAGGATTAAGCACCCTTGTAACCTAGGGTTTGGGGTTACCAACTTACTACTAACCTTGCAGACAACTAGCTTCAATAAGAACAAAAAGGAAATAGGAAGAAAGTCTTGACTTACCCGATTACCGATGGTTGATCCAAGCTTGATCTTCTTCCATTCCTCTTCTCTCCAAAGCTTCCAGGGATGCACCTCGTTCACCTGTAAAGAGAAAATTCTCCAAGTACTATCTTATACATGTATATATAAGAGGTTAGATAAACAATATATCCAGTACATAATCAAGAATATTCATTAACCATGATACATGAAAGAGACTCAACACAATGTTGGAAGAAGAATTCTCTTTATTAACAATCAATGAATGAGATAAGAGTACAACCCAGCTTCTGAGACAAGGAATCCTTTGCAACCAAAAGACTCTAAGTTCTGATGCTCCAAGACTTCTGAAGATATACCACCAGCATAACTTTTCTCTCCAATCTTGATTGATTAATGCCCTCCCTAAGGCCTTTGTTTATACTTTGGGAAATAGAGTGGTTTTGAAGGTTGAGGAGGTTGAAACAGTTAGTATAGTTAATGATTAGGGCCCGACTAATCTCCATTAATCGTGTTTTATATTTTTAATGTCGAATCAAGATGTACGTGAATATTAATATAGGCAACCCACGTATGACACACGATTTGCTTAAAGGAAACCCGTGTACGCTGATGTACGCGGGTTGCAATGTAGATAGTCATGTACAGTATGTGAGTTGTCAATGGAAATAGTCGCGTACGTACGTGAGTTGCAATGGATATAGTTGCATACGCAACTCAATGCTTAGAAAAATAATATGGCAAGCTGGTTCAAGGGTAAATGCATCCCAAGTCATGCCCATCTATAGTGTTTTGGCAAACTTCAATCCTAAGATGTCCTTTTGTGTACCAACATAAGGAATGTCGGCTCTTGGATGGAGAAGTGCCATTTGGGTTGATAAAAGCCACCATTGAGCTTTCGATCTAATGCTTGCAACCTACAACTTGTCTTCAACAACAAATGTATCAAAGCATATAATATGTATGTAAAATGTTGGCACCTGCTCTACCATAATCCATTGAACATGTATAAAGAAAATATACCCATGGAAATTAATACAAGCATTTGCACATGAATTTGGCTAAAAGAGTATTTCTATTAATTCTAAAACAAAAGTACAGAGTGACAACCTATGATGACAACTCATTGGAACCAAGAAACCAATTTCCTCTAGTTGGGCCTCCACCACTTCAATCCTCCATACAAAGGAAATCTCACAAAGACAATGGAGAGATTGGGAGATGAACATAAATGGTTCAATCAACAAGGATCAAGAGATGCAAAATCAAGGTAATGGAAATGGGGAAAAATTTCGCTATAGTTTCCTTAATCTCAAAGTTTCTTCTCCTCTAATGCTTCACAATGGATCGATATATAACCCTCAAATTGGAAATGGAGGTTCGAATTGGAGTGTTTTCCAGATTATGGAAGGTCAAGGATCATAACCACCATGACTTGGCATGAAAAATATGATTGTTTTTAATTTTGAGCACAAAACCCAATGTACACAGGTGACTGCGGAACAAGATGTGTATACATGATATGTATAGCTGGTGACCCACATGTATCAACAAAAATGAGTTTTTAAGGGTTTCACTGAAGCATCAAGAATATAGTGAGCAAGGGGGATATAATGAGTCTACATAGGTACAAGAGTAGGCCATCAAGGTATGATGCATAAGGTGTGGTGAATCATGCAATAACATATGCCCCCTAATGTGTGAGGTCAGAGGGATACTCACTATGACTGAAATACATTGTAATAATCTCATAAGTGGAGTAGTCAAGACCCATCCAAAAGAACTAGCCACTCATCATCATAGTACAATAATGAATCTAAATACATGGCTGTAGATATGGAGCACATATATAAGTCCCAAGTACATATACATACAATGGACATGAATAGGTATAATGGACATATGCCATAAGTGGTCACAACCACATACAATAACATTGGAGTATGGTATCCATACTAAATGAATACATTTTGTACATAATGAAGTACATTTCTCATGTCATGAGAATTGGGGTCCCATAGGTACTTTCACTATCACGATAGTAACATATATGATAATATCACCATATTCTAAGGTCTTCTATGAAAACCACCTATGGTACATGTACTATCACATGAATAAATATGTTGAAGTTGAACATGATGAAACATCATCTGATTACTGGTCATTGAGGTATACCATTAACATACACGGGACAAACCACTGATGATGAAAATGGGTGTTGAGGTACTGAGTACATTCAATAAGTGCGAATAGAGGTGATGACGTTGACTACTTGAATAATCCATCAATCATGAGACATTGAGGTATTCCCAACTGTCGATGGTGAGAGAACATGCCAATGATGACTGAATCAAATGATTCTATATCCCAATTCTAAAATAAATGATCCGAAGTCGATGGAATGGGATCCGATGGAAGGAGGGAATTAGGGAAGCCCCCATTAGCCAACATGAGGTATAAAGCTAGGATGAATGATTTGGAAGAACTTATATGAACATGATGTGCATGAACCGGTAACCATGTTCATCTCTCATGCATATTAGATGTAAATAATATGTGAAAGAGACCCTATGAATAACAACCAATCATGAAGACTGCTAACATAGGCAAGGAAACCTCCAATAGGGTCTAATGAAATTCAATACATGACATGAATCCCAGTGTATGAATATATTTCTTACCTTTGAATCCAATACTCACATTTGAGTCCGTCTTATGCTCTTGTTCAAAGTAAGTCTATATCTTGATTCGGTCATTCCTTAGATATCTTGACTCTGCACATCGACGATCCCAATATCACATAGAGTTGTTATCCTACCTGGAACTCTAGGACAACAAGGCATCAACAAAGTCTCCATAGGGACCGAAAGCTTAACTAGTCAGTTGAGAAATATATGAATAATAAGTGTAAATTCCTAAGGCCATACTAAAAACCTGGTCCATAATTGATGGAATAAAAATCTGTGCTCTGTTGAAAGGCGACACAACAACTACCAACATAAGATGATATCATTTTCCCATTTGGTTTTTATGTTTTTTTATTCTTTTGGTCATTTTTTATGTAAAATAATCACTATTATTGTGTGAGAGAGAGTGTGAAAGGGTGAAGCAGAAGTGCAATGGGGTTGCTGTACGTTGTATCCCTTCATTTTACTTGATGGTATAATAATAAAGGAGTGGCAATTTATGTGTGAACATAGCCCATCTTTGGTGAACCACGTTATATCTATGTTTCTCTTGTAATGTATTTTAATATCTGCATCTTGTTTATTGTTTATTGTTTATTGTTTATTGCTCCGCGATCCAATTTTTCTAACATAAATATGAAGGAGGAGGAATAAATTGCAACATATTTTATCATGGTAGATAAGATAGTAAATTCCATACAAGGACTTGGAAAAAAAATTGAAGAAGACTCAATTGTACAAAATATATTAAGAACCCTACCCTCACAATTCAATTCAAAAGTGCCAGTCTTGGAGCATAGATCTAACTTGGACAAACTAACAAAAGATGAGCTGGATGGAATTCTAACTGTTTATTAGATAAGGATTGAACCATATAATGTCTCTGGAAAGGTATCAACATTTAAAGTTACAATAATTCCATTGAACTAGTAAGAATGAATGTAAGAACATATATGACATGTTTTATGAAGAAGAGGCTAACTTTGTAAGAAAGTAAAAAAGAGGACAAGGAAAGTACAAGGGGAAGTTATCCTTCAAGTATTTTAAATGTGGCAGGATTGGACACTTAGCCTCAAAGTGTACATATGAAGAAAAGGAAGAAAGTGAGAATGAAAAAAAATCATATTACCAACAACGAAGAATTAAGCACCAAAAAAATAGAGTTGGGGACAGAAAGAAATTTCCAAGGCAGAAGAAGAGCCTCTACACTAAGGAGGATAGCAGTTCATCAAAAGAACAAGATAACAATGTACATTCAAGAGATGTACTATTTATGGCATTGATATAATATGAAAACTCAGCATAATAAGAAAGATCATTAGTTGAAGAAGTACAAGGAAGAACATCAAAACCATCAAAGAAGTGGACCAACAATGGGATCTATATGTCTTATCCAAAATCCAAAGATGGAAAAAATTCTAGTTGCACTAAAGAATCCTCCAAACTAGAAAACAAGACTGAAAGTAAATGTTCCTACAATGGAATTAGTTTACCATATTCAAAGACTGAAGCAAAATAAAAATCAAATGACACAGAAGAAGGCTATAAGTCTTAAGATGATGAAAGTATTTAAGTATATTGGGAATGATAATTAGATAGCACACTGGAAGAACTTAAACAATTAAGGAAAAATAATAAGGTTCTAAAGGAACAATTGGAAAAAGTAGAAGAGCAAGTCAATCATACTAAGGATATGCATGAAGTATTAGAGAAGCAAATGAATGATAGAGAAAAGAAGTTGCTTTGCACAAAATAAAAGATCAAGGAACTTGAAGAAAACATGGCTGTACTTGAAAATTATTGGAAGGAGTTAGAATCAATGAAAGAGTTACTACGAGAACAATTTGTGCAAAATGAGTTAGAAATTTCATACTTGAAAGCAGAGATGATTTTAAGGGCGAATTTTAGCCCAAAGGTGAATTTTAAGGGTTACCCAAAAAAAAGTGGGCGAATTTTTATATTAAAATGTTTTTATTTTATTTAATAAATTCTCCCATTGTTTATTTTATATATAGCTGCCCCAAGGTAAATCACAGTCTTCCTGAAATAGGGAAAAATTGGAAAAATAATAGTAGCCCACGAAAATATTGATTTTTTCCCACATTCGCCCAAATTTTTCCGATTTGAAGGAGATATCTTCCCAAATTCGCCCAATTTTTTCTGATTGGGAGGAGAAATGAAGATGGTTCACCGGATTTATGGATAATAGGTTGAAAAATTGGTATTTCACCCAGGATTTATGGATAATAAGACTAAAAGTTTGGTATTTCGCTCTATCTGCTTACGTTACGTGAAAATGATGGACAAGCTAACATAGGAACATATCTTTGAGTTCAAGGAGGCTTTCAGTTTGTTTGACAAGGATGGAGACGGTCAGTACTCACAAATCCCCTTCAATTATTTGTCTTTCTCTACATGTTTTCGATCTTTGCTTCTTCTGTAAGAATAGGAAGATATGCAATGTATTTAGCTTATCTGGGTTGTGAAATTTTGAGTTTATTTACATAGATCTATTGGCCAAATTGCTTTATGTGATGACTTGCGTACTTAGATCGGTTGAAAGCAATGACGTTTTTTATTACCCATTTTATTAGATTCTAGGATTATCCATTTATGTTGGGTAGTTATGGTAGAGGGATGTAAGTAATGGTCACATGGTTGGTACTCTGTAGTCAAATCATTTCCTTGTAACATTATCAATGTTCTATGGTGAATAGGGGACAAGGTATTAGATATGGTTCATTCAGCTGGTTCCTTTATTGCTTGATTTGAGTTTTCATAAATCACCACTCATCAAATTCTGAACATTTTTACTTGTATAGTTAACTGAAGTTTTTAACCCTCTTTCTGATTGGAGTGGGTAGAAGACTTTTATGAGAGATCTGTTGCAATTAGACCTCTTGGTTAATAATTTCATCAAAGTCACCCAAAAATTGCACTTAGTCTCATTCACAGAATGAAGACTGCATTAGCACTGAAAACATCTTAGTTTAACACTTTGGAAGTAGTGTAGCCACCTTGACCCGACTCTCATCTTGAAACACTTTGATCAATAATTTTGTCAAAGTCACCCAAGAATTGCACTTAGTCTCATTCACATAGAAGACTACATTAGCACTGAAAACATCTTAGTCTAACACTTTGGAAGTAGTGTAGCCACCTTGATTTGACTCTCATCTTGAAACACTTTGATCAACTATATTGGGAGCAAGACTTTTGGGTTTTAATCCTGAGCCATCATTGATGTGAGCACTCAACCTTGTTCCTAGACCATAGCTTGATGAGATTTGCATAGTGCTAAGTGGGATAACCTGCAGGTTGCTGCATGGCTGAATATTCCCTTTGTCAAAAAGGATCTGTCTTACATATTAGTAACTGGTCACCCCACTAGTTGTACATATCCCTATTTTTTTCTGTTGAGCCTTTGATTGTGCTTCCACACAGTTTGGGGGTCCTAAGGAAAGAATAATTTCATCGGCAAGGTTGGGTGGAAATCGGGTGGTAATTTAAGAGTTGTCTAGGGAAGGAGTTGGATATAGCAATTCATCCAATGGGGCTAGTTGACCAAGTGCATGTATAATCTATTATATTTTCTTGTATATCAAACTGATTTTCGTAAGTTTTTTGATAAGTTGTTAATGAACTAATATAACAGATTGTTGGAAATGCCACATGTATCTATGGTTGTTAAGTGGAAGATTTGTTGGTATGAATGGCTATGGGATTTATTTTACCTCTGCTAAAATAAAAATGGACATAAACTTGATGATTGAAAGAGCTGGTGAATTATAGCTCTAAAATCTTCGTAAAAGAGGACTAGGCATGAGACCTATCACTATATCCTGTCTTTTCATTATTGTTTCTGGGAAAGATTTTCTAAAATTGTCAATGATATATGCTGGTTTAGTGCATGAAGCTTAGAGAGGAATTCCTATGTTTTTATGATATTCTGGATTGAGTTACACAGTTGTCTTTTATGGAGCTATGGCAGCAAATTAGAAATGTTAGTCTCAATATGTTTGTTATATGAAATCATACTTCCATGCTTAATTGGTGGATTTTCAGTTTTCTAAACCAGTGTGATTGTGAGGAATTTATTTTCTTACAAAGCTATTCTCTTTGAAACCATGATTGCTGGTAGAGTTGGGAATATAACCTACTTAGAAAAAGGCAAACTCTGTTTATGGAAATTGTGAAGACATTTAGTAGGTGAATTGATGCAGAATCAGTTTGCTGCTGGAATTTCTGGTAATGGGTAAATTTCTGTTTGTGAATACTAAAAACAGGTATTAGAGCTGTTAACCTCTATTTGTGACTCAAACAAAATATAGATGTATATTGTTGTAGCTTGAGATTAGTATATTACTGATACATGAGGTATGTATTGACCATGGAATGCAAAATTCATGCCCAACTTTCATTGCATGTTTGAATAAAAAACCACTGGGATTATATCCATGGAATCAGCTTCTTTTGATGGCATTATAACTCAACGAAATATCTTCTCCCTCTTGGTTGTGTGATTTCTGCTTATACCATGAATTTAATTGATGGGTATTGACTATTTTAATTTGATATGTAATTTTCCTTGTCTTAACTAACTGAAAAGTTAAGCTCATCAATGGATGTTAGTAAGCCACCATACTGAAATGGTGGAGACCTCACCAGAGGATGGCATCTCCAACTATGTCGTCCTATACCTGTCTTTGGGGGTTGCTATCTCAATGGGCATGATTTTGTATAAGTTGTGGCAGTCTGTAACATGCTCAAATAGAGCTAGCGATCTCACTCCACATAAGAAGAATCCTTTAATGGCATAATTTGTTTGTGTTGATTTTTTCTGGATTGCTGGCCTACTATTTGACAGAAAGCTTAACCATATATATCCCAATTTATTTATCTTAAATATGCAACTTGCAAGTTGCAAATGGATTTCCAGCTAAGGTATCGGACAACATGCTAAGGGTTTGGATTTAGATTTCTTCCTTTCCAAAATCTCTGTGGTGATTGTGGGCAATGGAGTACAACTCTGTAAATGGAAAACACAGTAATGAAGCTTCTATGGGCATGTATTTTCAAATTTAAGTTTTAACTTAGAAAATCACTTTGATGATGGTAAATTGCTGTTCTTGTGGGAATTACTTTCGGAGTTTAATTTCTCTTTGCCAATTGATTTGAGGATGAGTTTAAGTGACCATTTATTGAGTCACTAAAGTTTGTAATAGGAAAACAAGGACCAAGATACATATGGTTGACAGACATGGGGAAAATGGAGATGCATCGTTTTATGATGAGGACTGCTTAGAAAGGAGACATTCCTATAAAGAGGCTGAAAATGACCCATGTTTTTCCCTCTGCATTAACTATGCTCACTCACATTTCCCTTCAGCTATGAAAGAAGCAGTTAGCCCTAAGGTACGCATAAAGAGCATGGGATGTGTCCTTCTTAGTTTTCCTGTTTTGTCTTGTTTGATGCATCTTGTGCTTGATGAGGAAGCTTAAGCAAAGTTGGTACATTTTATTATATCAGCATTATCTCTTTTGATTGCAAATGCTCAGGTTCTTTACTGTTTGTTCTCTTCCTCATAATCCAGGATCATATATTAAAATTGATAATATGAGTGTATTCAACACACCAAGGAAATTTGTTAGGTCTCTAGAACAACAATCCTCCTCCAAAAACACATGCAGAAAATTGCAATCCAGAGGAGAACTTACAGATTCTGCAGAAGCTAACCATGATAATTTGAATGCAATTGACTGAAATATGAACTTAAGTCCAGCTGCCAATGGCACTAACAATGAATCCATGGGTGGAGACAATTGACATATGATCACAACAAAAAAAGGAAGGACAATGCTTGACAGTATCTATAGTGTAGCTGATGGGTATTCAGTTAGAAGCAATTCAGAAGAGGGAGATCTATTGAACAGTTCTGGATGGTCAGAAAGTGTGCATAGAACTGATTCTTTGTCACCTGCTTCAAGCATTGTTTTTGAGGAGATGTTAGATAATGAGGAAGATTACAAGAGCACTAGCCTGATTGAGTTAGAAAAAGAAGCTTATAAGACAGATTATAAGAAAGAAAATTGCTTACCAGCTAATCTCGATTCTTTTGAAGGTTCAACTGATTCTTGCAAATGGCAAGAGACAAAAACATTTTGTACAGGTTGGAGAAGAGCATTGTGCTTTATGGAATCCATTCTGGGAGTCTCCTTGTGTGCTGTGTTGGTTGTTCCTGCAATTATGGTGGTTGTCAATTTATTTAGCAAGCAAGAGGAATACCATGTCATGGTTTCCACCTAGGACATTCTATTTTGTGGTCATTTAAAATTAGTAATTTAAAAATATTATCGACTTAGTATGCATCCATTGTTTAAATGGGAGTATACAATTTGAATCATCTTCTTGAAGCATCTTGCTTTTGTCTTTCCCTTATTCATCAAGCTTTCTTCCATATATTTGATTGCAGAGGGGATTATGATAAAGCATAATTCCATTTATGCACAGTAGGAGGATGAAACATGGAAATATTTCTGCTGCTAGAATGATGTGCGAGCTATGAGGATTTTTATCCCTTGAATATAAAAAAAATCTATTGTGAGGTCTCATTCTATATAAATTACTCAATCTGGAAAGTTATAGTTGTTAATTTTTACCATGTCTTCTTTCAATCCACTGAATGATACATGCATCGAGATAAATCTAACATAGTCACTGTGCATTAAATCCTTAAGGTTTAGTCTGATTGTGTAGAAGGAATAGTCTAGGCTGAACAAGGTTAAGAACTAGTGGTCAATTGTAAAATCCATGTCATGAATTATGACAGTTAACTTCATGCAGTTGTAGTGCTCATTATTGATATTTTAACTGAATATGAATTTCTTGTCCACCCTGCAATCTTTTTAACTCATTGGACCAACATGATATCTTGCTATTTCTAGATGAGTATATTGCAGAAACAACATAAGTACGAACCTCCCAAGCTATGTTGAGAGCATAAGTGTGGGTCTTGTATCCACTGTGAGAATGTGGGTGCCTGATAAGCATGATTTCACTTTGATCCTTGAGCTTTTCCTACTCAATAAAAAATGAAGGGGGAAGTTTGCAGAATTGATAGATTGTCTGTACAAATAAATATTTGAATTTTTATTAGATTTATTTGATATTGAGAAAACTTAGAGGTATTTTATATGGATTGGTGTTATTATTATATTTTGACAAAATCCTCCTCTTCTCATAGTGCTGAAAGCATGTCCAGGGTATCTATTATGCCAAAGTTACTCATAAATTGCATCTGGCCCCAATCGCTTGAAATGGCCTTCTTGCACTAGTGAGACAGCCATTGAGTGGCAACATGTATTAGGGGGGTTTGAATTCTAGGATCTTTTTCTCCACAAAAGGGGTGCAAACAAACCTAAAAAAAACATACGCGATTTAACTTCAGACCCTATAAACCAAGTCTGAGTGTGATTTAGGTGATTTTGGGCAATCTCTTGATGTAGAAAAGAGCGATATGACATGTGTTTGAACTTTCTATGTAAACTTGGTTTGATTTCTTAATATTAGAACTAATAAAAAAGTGTTCTTACAGGTTGAAAATGAGTATAAAACTGAAGAAATGTTGTTTGGGCCTGCTGGAGTGAATTACATGAATTGGGCTGCCCAGATGGCTATGGGAATGGATACAGGTGTACCCTGGGTAATGTGCAAACAGGATGATGCAATAGACCCTGTGGTGAGCTCTGTTAACAACACCCTCTTAGATATTTATATGATAATATATTTAACTAGGAATTTGGTGACCCGTGTGTCTAGATGAACTTGTCAAATTGTATCAAAATATTGCACCATTTGCATCAATTCAATTAGTTACCTTTGCATATTCTGTACAATTCATACTAATGGAATTTAAAATAAGTAATTAGTGTAGACACAAATAAATTGTCATTTTTCATTTTGATGAATGACTACTATTGAGTGTAATTGAAAGCAAAATAGCTGCCATTTAATAGATTATGGGGTTTTAAGGGTTATGCATTCTATTTTTCTTAGTCTTGTAATAATCAATATTGAAATATCCAAGATTCCATTGTTTTACCTTATTTATTCTTTAATATTTGAAACAGATAAACACTTTCAATGGTTTTTACTGCGACAACTTTGTACCTAACAATCCTTATAATGCAACAATGTGGATGGAAGCCTAGAGTGACTAGTACTGAGATTATTTTGTAGTGAATTTCAATTGATGGAATAACAACTTACTTTATTTCACGCTTAAATTTATTTTGAACTTGAAATTCTGTTAAGAAGAAGTAAGAAGTTGAAGGCAATCCTAGTAATGCCTCCTTTGATAAACTGATATTTTGAAGATTCTAAGCTCTGCAGTAAAATTTTTATTGTGACAAATTGAAAAATGAAAATATGCAGCAATGTTTATTGTCAGTTTTAAATGTAATTCCAACTTATAGTAATATGAAACATTTTGTCTAGTTTTCTAGGTATACTGAATTTGGAGGTGCATCTCGTCATAGACCAGTGGAAGATTTGGCCTTTGCAGTAGCTCGCTTTTTTGTGAAGGGTGGATCTTTTGTAAACTACTACATGGTATGGTTTGCACATGATGAATTGGATTGACCTAGCATGCAACATTCATATATGGAAATTTCGACTACAATATGTGCTAATCTAATTTGTTTCTCTTCCAGTACCACGGAGGAACAAATTTTGGTCGTACTGCAGGAGGGCCTTTCGTTGCAACCACTTATGACTATGATGCACCCACAGATGAATATGGTACATTTTATCTTGGACGTGATTAAATACTTTTTTGACAATCTTCACTTGAATTTGCTGCACAATATTGTACAATTGTGAGAATTTTTTCCAGGATTTAAATTTAATTCTTAAGTTATTTATTAGGTTGTCGATTTGTTTGAAAGGGCAAGTGGATTTTGTGAATTTTCTTTTCTTGGGCCCATTGTAAAATGACTGCAATAAAAAGAGCATTGTCATAAAATTTAGAAAACAACAGAAAGATTGAGTTTTTGTTCTTCAGCTATGATGTGAATTTCTTCAAGGATTATGCAATGCTTGCCTTTTCCTTCCAATTCCCATCTTTCTGAATAGTGAAAGGTATTTTGACCTTTGGAACACAACCTATTGCTTTTGACTGTTTATCTTTGGTGGGATTTATTAGGCAGCCAAAGTGGGGTCATCTTAAGGAATTACACAAAGCCATAAAGCTTTGTGAGCCTGCTTTAGTTAGTGGCAATCCTGTTGTTACATCTCTTGGGAATTTCTAGTAAGTAAGCTTCTTTGAATGCACTGTAGATATATGCATTCCATATAGAAATAAAATAGAAAGGTTTCTCCCACTTTTTCTAAGAAGGATGCTTTGTGGGACAGAACTGATTTATCCATTGTTTGTTCAGAATTATGTGTATTCTCCAAGAGCTGGAAATTGTGCTGCATTTCTTGTAACTTATGATTCAAATTTTGTTGCAAGAGTCATATTTAATGGTCAACACTTTAAAATATCTCCGCGGTCCGTTAACATTCTCCCTAATTGCAGAATTGTGGTTTTCAAAACTGTAAAGGTGATAAACTTGAGCTATTAAAATTGTGATTATTGTTTGTTTTTTTTTAATTTTTTTATATCAATCTCATAGGATCGAGGCCCTTTTTTCTTTGTTATCCATTTTGAATTTAAGCCCACACAACTTATTAAAGCTGACGTGAAAATTTAAAGTACCTGGATGTTGATCCCTTTTGATGCAATCTGTTTATTTCATTTTGAGCATAAACTAGCAAAATGGAAGTACATAATCTAGATTCAGGTTGCAATAATTAATTACGTGTACCAAACAATTAATAAAGGTCCCCACTAGTCCAACTGATAGTAGACAAAGTATATGTGTACGTGATATCTCAGAGAGCATTTGATAATAAAATATAAAATAAGGCATTTTGTTTCTGTTATAGTTTTTCCCATTCCTTGTTTGCATATATATTGTAGCATGTCTAATGCAAAAATATTATATTAATAGATCCTCTTGGGTAATGTGAAGGGATAATTTTCTTTGGATATAGTTGTGTTTTCTAATTATTGGTGCAACATTAAGCTTTCTAGTTCAGTGCACTGCTTTTCTACCTTCCATAGTAAGGTGTTTTTTTTTTTAATTTACATATTTATTTATCTTACAATAGGATCTATTTCAATGCTGGTTATCTTGGTTTCATAGGTTGACATACAAACATCACAAATGAAAATGGCACCTGTTGGAGAGTTTGATTGGGAATCTATTGATGAAAATACTGCCTCTTTTGAAGACATTTCCATCACTTCAGTGGGTTTGCTAGAGCAGATAAACATTACAAGGGATAATACTGATTACTTGTGGTACATATCAAGGAGAGACATCACATTTTCCTTATCCTATTTTCTCATTGCAATTTTTCCATGACTGATGCCAATTAGTGCGGTCAAAGTTAAAACTTTTAGAGGAATTTCCTTGTGAAAGGGCATGCTTGGATTTGAATTGTGTAACATTTTTAGTTTGCACTTCTAGATTGTATGTTAAGGTTGCTGCATTTGATTCTTTCGCTAAAAACCATGGTCTGGTTTCTTCTTTGTTAAGATAGATAACTGCATCCCTGAGACTTTGCATCTTTCTCCTTTCCTATATCGAATTGTTCCCTGTTGATTTCATTATTAATGTTTATTTATCATACTTGCATTGGCCCATATCCATTAAATGTGTGAAACTCAAAAAGTGGGATAACCTGCAGGTTGCTGCATGGCTGAATATTCCCTTTGTCAAAAAGGATCTGTCTGACATATTAGTAACTGGTCACCCCAGTACTTGTACATATCCCTATTTTTTTGTTGTTGATCCTTTGATTTTTCTTCCACACAGATTGGTGGTCCTAAGGAAAGAATAATTTCATGGGAAAGGTTGGGTGGAAATCAGATGGTAGTTTAAGAGTTGTCCAGGGAAGGAGTTGGATATAGCAATTCATCCAATGGGGCTAGTTGACCAAGTGCAGGTATAATCTATTATATTTTCTTGTATATCAAACTGATTTTCGTAATTTTTTTGATAAGTTGTTAATGAACTAATATGACAGACTGTTGGAAATGCCACATGTATCTATGGTTTTTAAGTGGAATCTTTGTAGGTATGAATGGCTATGGCATTTATTTTACCTCTGCTAAAATAAAAATGGCCATAAACTTGATGATTGAAAGAGCTGGCAAATTATAGCTCTAAAATATTGGTAAAAGAGGACTAGGCATAAGACCTATCACTATATCCTGTCTTTTTATTATTGTTTCTGGGAAATATTTTCTAAAATTGTCAATGATATATGCTGGTTTAGTGCATGAAGCTTAGAGAGCAATTCCTATGTTTTTATGATATTCTGGATTGAGTTACTCTGTTGCCTTTTCTGGAGTTATGGAAGCAAATTAGAAATGTTAGTCTCAATATGTTTGTTATATGAAATCATACTTCCATGCTTAATTGGTGGATTTTCAGTTTTCTAAACCAGTGTGATTGTGAGGAATTTATTTTCTTACAAAGCTATTCTCATTGAAACCATGATTGTTGGTAGAGTTGGGCATATAACCTACTTAGAAAAAGGAAAACTCTGTTTATGGAAATTGTGAAGACATTTAGTAGGTGAATTGATGCAGAATCAATTTGCTGCTAGAATTTCTGGTAACGGGTAAATTTCTGTTTGTGAATACTGAAAATAGGTATTAGAGCTGTTAACCGCTATTTGTGACTCAAACAAAATATAGATGTATATTGTTGTAGCTTGAGATTAGTATATTACTTATACATGAGGTATGTATTGACCATGGAATGCAAAATTCATGCCCAGCTTTCACTGCATGTTTGAATAAAAAACCACTAGGATTATATCGGTGGCATCAGCTTCTTTTGATGGCATTATAACTAAACGAAATCTCTTCTCCCTCTTGGTTGTGTGATTTCTGCTTATACCATGAATTTAATTGATGGGTATTGACTATTTTAATTTGATATGTAATTTGCCTTGTCTTAACTAACTGAAAAGTTAAGCTCATCAATGGATGTTAGCAAGCCACCATACTCAAATGATGGAGACCTCACCAGAGGATGGAATCTCCAACTATGTCGTCCTCTACCTGTCTGTGGGATTTCTATCTCATTGGGCACGATTTTGTATAAGCTATGGTAGTCTATAACATGCTCAAATAGAGCCAGCGATCTCACTCCACATAAGAAGAATCCTTTAATGGCATAATTTGTTTGTGTTGATTTTTTCTGGGTTGCTGGTCTACTGTTTGACATAAAGCTTAACCATATATATCCCAATTTCTTTATCTTAAAAATGCAACTTGCAAGTTGCAATTGGATTTCCATCTAAGGTATTGGACAACATGCTAAGGGTTTGGATTTAGATTTCTTCCTTTCCAAAATATCTGTGGTGATTCTGGGCAATGGAGTACAACTCTGTAAATGGAAAACACAGTAATGAAGCTTATATGGGAATGTATTTTCAAATTTAAGTTTTAACTTAGAAAATCGCTTTGATGATGGTAAATTGCTGTTCTTGTGGGCATTACTTTCGGAGTTTAATTTCTCTTTGCAAATTGATTTGAGGATGAGTTTAAGTGACCATTTATTGAGTCACTAAATTTTGTAATAGGAAAACAAGGACCAAGATACATATGGTTGACAGACATGGGAAAAATGGAGTTGCATTGTTTTATGATGAGGACTGCTTAGAAAGGAGACGTTCCTATAAAGAGACTGAAAATGACCCATGTTTTTGCCTCTGCATTAACTACGCTCACTCACATTTCCCTTCAGCTATGAAAGAAGCAGTTAGCCCTAAGGTACGCATAAAGAGCATGGGATGTGTCCTTCTTAGTTTTCCTGTTTTGTCTCGTTTGATGCATCTTGTGCTTGATGAGGAAGCTTATGCAAAGTTGGTACATTTTATTATATCAGCATTATCTCTTTTGATTGCAAATGCTCAGGTGCTTTACTATTTGTTCTCTTCCTCAGAATCCAGGATCATATATTAAAATTGATAATATGAGTGTATTCAACACACCAAGGAAATTTGTTAGGTCTCTGGAACAACAATCCTCCCCCAAAAACACATGCAGGAAATTGCAATCCAGAGGAGAACTTGCAGATTCTGTAGAAGCTAACCATGATAATTTGAATGCAATTGACTGGAATATGAACTTAAGTCCAGCTGCCAATGGCACTATCAATGAATCCATGGGTGGATACAATTGACATATGATCACAGCAAAAAAGGAAGGACAATGCTTGACAATATCTATAGTGTAGCTGATGGGTATTCAGTTAGAAGCAATTCAGAAGAGGGAGATCTATAGAATAGTTCTGAATGGTCAGAAAGTGTGCATAGAAGTGATTATTTATCACCTGCTTCAAGCGTTGTTTTTGAGGAGATGTTAGATAACAAGGAAGATTACCAGAGCACTAGCCTGATCGAGTTAGAAAAATAAGCTTGTAAGATAGATGATAAGAAAGAAAATTGCTTTCCAGCTAATCTTGATTCTTTTGAAGGTTCAATTGATTCTTGCAAATGGCAAGAGACAAAAACATTTTGTACATGTTGGAGAAGAGCATTGTGCTTTATGGAATCCATTCTGGGAGTCTCATTGTGTGCTATGTTGGTTGTTCCTGCAATTATGGTGGTTGTCAATTTATTTAGCAAGCAAGAGGAATACCATGTCATGGTTCCCACCTAGGACATTCTATTTTGTGGTCATTTAAAATTAGTAATTTAAAAATATTATCAACTTAGTATGTATCCATTGTTTAAATGGGAGTATACAATTTGAATCATCTTCTTGAAGCATCTTGATTTTGTCTTTCCCTTATTCATCAAGCTTTCTTCCATATATTTGATTGCAGAAGGGATTATGATAAAGCATAATTCCATTTATGAACAGTAGGAGGATGAAACATGGAAATATTTCTGTTGCTAGAATGATGTGCGAGTTATGAGGATTTTTATCCCTTGAATATAAAAAAAATCTATTGTGAGGTCTCATTCTATATAAATTACTCAATCTGGAAAGTTATAGTTGTTAATTTTTACCATGTCTTCTTTCAATCCACTGAATGATACATGCATCGAGATAAATCTAACATAGACACTATTCATTAAATGCTTAAGGTTTAGTCTAATTGTGTAGAAGGAATAGTCTAGGTTGAACAAGGTTAAGAACTAGTGGTCAATTGTAAAATCCGTGTCATAAATTATGACAGTTAACTTCATGTAGTTGTAGTGCTCATTATTGATATTTTAACTGAATATGAATTTCTTGTCCACCCTGCAATATTTTTAAATCATTGGACCAACATGCTATCTTGCTATTTCTAGATGAGTATATTGCAGAAACAACATAAGTACGAACCTCCCAAGCTATGTTGAGAGCATAAGTGTGGGTCTTGTATCCACTGTGAGAATGTGGGTGCTTGATAAGCATGATTTTACTTTCAGCCTTGAGCTTTTCCTACTCAATAAAAAATGAAGGAGGAAGTTTGCAAAATTGATAGATTGTCTGTACAAATAAATATTTGAATTTTTATTAGATTCATTTGATATTGAGAAAGATTAGAGGTATTTTATATGGATTGGTGTTATTATTATATTTTGACAAAATCCTCCTCTTCTCATAGTGCTGAAAGCATGTCCAGGGTATCTATTATGCCAAAGTTACTCATAAATTGCATCTGGCCTCAACTGCTTGAAATGGCCTTCTTGCACTAGTGAGACAGCCATTGAGTGGCAACATGTATTAGGGGGTTTTGAATTTTGGGCTCTTTTTCTCCACAAAAGGGGTGCAAACAAACCTAAAAAAAATACCTGATTTAACTTCAGACCCTATAAACCAAGTCTGAGTGTGATTTAGGTGATTTTAATAATCAATATTGAGATATGGGGTTTTAAGGGTTATGCATTCTATATTTCTTAGTCTTGTAATAATCAATATTGAGATATCCAAGATTCCATTGTTTTACCTTATTTATTCTTTAATATTTGAAACAGATAAACACTTGCAATGGTTTCTACTGTGACAACTTTGTACCTAACAATCCTTATAATCCAACAATGTGGACGGAAGCATGGAGTGACTAGTACTGAGATTATTTTGTAGTAAATTTCAATTGATGGAATAACAACTTACTTTATTTGACACTTAAATTTATTTTGAACTTGAAATTCTGTTAAGAAGAAGTAAGAAGTTGAAGGCAATCCTAGTAATGCCTCCTTTGATAAACTGATATTTCGAAGATTCTAAGCTTTGCAGTAAAATTTTTATTATGACAAATTGAAAAATGAAAATATGCAGCAATGTTTATTGTCAGTTTTAAATGTAATTCCAACTTATAGTAATATGAAACATTTTGTCTAGTTTTCTAGGTATACTAAATTTGGAGGTGCATCTCGTCATAGACCAGTGGAAGATTTGGCCTTTGCAATAGCTCGCTTTTTTGTGAAGGGTGGATCTTTTGTAAACTAATAAATGGTATGGTTTGCACATGATGAATTGGATTGACCTAGCATGCGACATTCATATATGGAAATTTCGACTACAATATGTGCTAATCTAATTTGTTTCTCTTCCAGCACCACGGAGGAAGAAATTTTGGTCGTACTGCAGGAGGGACTTTCGTTGCAACCACTTATGACTATGATGCACCCCTAGATGAATATGGTACATTTTATCTTGGATGTGATTAAATACTTTTTTGACAATCTTCACTTGAATTTGCTGCACAATATTGCACAATTGTGAGAAGTTTTTCCAGGATTTAAATTTCATTCTTAAGCAATTTATTAGGTTGTCGATTTGTTTGAAAGGGCAAGTGGATTTTGTGAATTTTCTTTTCTTGGGCCCATTGTAAAACAACTGCAATAAAAAAAGCATTGTCATAAAATTTAGAAAATAACAGAAAGATTGAGTTTTTCTTCTTCAACCATGATGTGAATTTCTTCAAGGATTATGCAATGCTTTCCTTTTCCTTCCAATTCTCATCTTTCCGAATAGTGAAAGGGATTTTGACCTTTGGAACACAACCTATTGCTTTTTACTGTTTATCTTTGGCAGGACTTATTAGGCAGCTAAAGTGGGGTAATCTTAAGGAATTACACAAAGCCATAAAGCTTTGTGAGCCTGCTTTAGTTAGTGGCAATCCTGTTGTTACATCTCTTGGGAATTTCCAGCAAGTAATCTTCTTTGAATGCACTGTAGATATATGCATCCCATATAGAAATAAAATAGAAAGGTTTCTGCTACTTTTTTAAGAAGGATGCTCTATGGGATAGAACTGACTTATCCATTGTTTGTTCAGGATTATGTGTATTCTCCAGGAGCTGGAAATTGTGCAGCATTTCTTGTAAATTATGATTCAAATTTCGTTGCAAGAGTCATATTTAATGGTCAACACTTTAAAATAGCTCCGTGGTTCGTTAACATTCTCCCTGCTTGCAGAATTGTGGTTTTCAATACTGCAAAGGTGATAAACTTGAGCTATTAAAATTGTGATTATTGTTTGTTTTTTTAAAATTTTTTTTATATCAATCTCATAGGATCGAGGCCCTTTTTTCTTTGTTATCCATTTTGAATTTAAGCTCACAAAAATTATTAAAGCTGATGTGAAAATTTAAAGTACCTGGATGTTGATCCCTTTTGATGCAATCTGTTTATTTCAATTTGAGCATAAACTAGCAAAATGGAAGTACATAATCTAGATTCAGGTTGCAATAATTGACTACGTGTACCAAATAATTAATCAAGGTCCCCACTGGTCCAACTGATAGTAGACAAAGTATATGTGTACGGGATATCTCATAGAGCATTTGATAATAAAACATAAAATAAGGCATTTTGTTTCTGTTATAGTTTTTCCCATTCCTTGTTTGCATGTATATTGTAGCATGTCCAATGCAAAAATATTATATTAATAGATCCTCTTGGGTAATGTGAAGGGATAATTTTCTCTGGATATAGTTGTGTTTTCTAATTATTGGTGTAACATTAAGCTTTCTAGTTCAGTGCACTGCTTTTCTACCTTCCATAGTAAGGCGTGTTTTTTTAATTATAATTTGCATACTTATTTATCTTACAATAGGATCTATTTCAATGGTGGTTATCTTGTTTTCATAGGTTGACATACAAACATCACAAATGAAAATGGAACCTGTTGGAGGGTTTGATTGGGAATCTATTGATGAAAATATTGCCTCTTTTGAAGACATTTCCATCACTTCAGTGGGTTTGCTAGAGTAGATAAACATTACAAGGGATAATAATGATTACTTGTGGTACATAACAAGGTGAGACATCACACTTTCCTTATCCTGTTTTCTCATTGCAATTTTTCCCTGACTGATGCCAATTAGTGCGGTCAAAGTTAAAGATTTTAGAGGAATTTCCTTGTGAAAGGGCATGCTTGGATTTGAATTGTGTAACATTTTTAGTTTGCACTTCCAGATTGTATGTTAAGGTTGCTGCATTTGATTCCTTAGTTAAAACCCATGGTCTGGTTTCTTCTTTGTTAAGATAGATAACTGCATCCCTGAGATTTTGCATCTTTCTCCTTTCCTATATCGAATTGTTCCTTATTGATTTCATTATTAATGTTCATTTATCATACTTGCATTGGCCCATATCCATTAAATGTGTGAAACTCAAAAAGTAAAAATTATTGAGACCTTGTTGAGAGAACAGAAGTACTAAGGTGAATCATAGGGTTAATAAAATTTGTTGTTACGTTCCCATGCAACTATATGGTTTTATAATTTGACCAAAAAAATGTAATCTATCCTAGTTACAACTATATTAGTGTTGTGGTTTTCAACATTATGCCTACAAGATTGACAGGTGTGGTGTTTGATGGTGCTAAGTTTATTAAGCTCTGATTTAAATGCAAATTTTTAATTCATAGGCATGTATTTCTAGACACTAATTAAATTGTCTCTTGGGCAATGTGGAAGTTGATGGAGATGAACCCTTTATAAATAATGGTGGTCTCCCAGTTCTTACTATACAGTCAGCAGGTCATGTGTTACATGTCTTCATAAATGGTGATCTCGTAGGTATTTGTTCATTCAACATAAAACCTTGGGTATAATTTTACACTTCTCAACTTCTTGTTGTGTTGAGGTTCATATTAGTGAGTAACTGGAAATTGTTGTTTATGACAGTGATGCTTTTTTCTAGATTAAAGAGGAGTATAGAGAATTTAGAGCTATATACTTATTCCAGGGTTATGCAAATTAGGTTTAAAGTTTCTTTGGATGCTTGTAGGGGTTCAGTATGGAAGCACAGAGAATCTGAAAGTAAGGTTTTCATCTCGTGTTAACTTGTTAAGCTAAATATTGGAACAAACAAGATTTCTCTATTGAGTATGAATGTTGGTCTATAGGTTAGCTTCAAAACCTTTTATGTTGTTGCTTGTGTTCCATGCCTTGTAATTTTTGTTGGGGAGATATCAAACAAGTGAGAAAATCCAACTTGTTGGGGAGATAGTTAGATTTAGATTGTTGGTTGTTTAATAGGGAAATCCACAGATGGACTGTGTATAATTACTTCTTACTGTTACACTTCTCCTCTAAAGTCATTCTAAAGAGTTTATCTGTTTGTGGTTAAAGAATATTGGGCCCCATTTTGAGATGGAAAATGCAGGAGTCCTGGGTCCAATAACCCTGAGTGGTTTCAAGGATGGAACAAGGGACTTGTCCTTGCAAAGGTGGTCATATGAGGTTAGGGTCATTTTAACGAGAAGATTTCCTCTTTTGTTATTTTCTTATATTGTAGATGGTATTTTTGTGAACTGAAACACAAGCATAGTTATAGTAGGAGTACATGGATACATAAATCATGACTCAAGAATTTTTTTTTTGTTGTTGATTAGGTGCCTGGAGAAATGAGGGAAAGCTATTTTTAAGGAGAATATGTTCTTATACAATGTCATGCCATCCCCTTCATCAGTTTTTGTTTTACATTGCCTAACTTATGTCTCTATTTCTCCCACTAATCCCAAATTGTTTTTTGCATTTCCACATTTTGAAATGACATTTCAGGAGAAATATAGAAACATAAAAAATCAGTTGTTCAAATTAAACTCTGTTGGAATATTTAGGATCATAATTTGGAAATGGTAGATAACTTCCCAATTTTACAGCAGTATCTGATTTCCTGTTAGGTATTTTTTGTGATGATGAACACATGGAAGCCCTTTTCTTGATTTCCAAAGCTCCCCTGCTATTGAAATGGACCAAAACTTACACTAATTTAACACATTCTTACTGATGTGGAAACATTCTTTTTGAAATTTAGTGCTAGGAGTATTGCTACACCACTTCTTTCTTCCTTGCTTTCCTAGTGAAAGTATTATTCTAACTCAAGTGACTTGTAGCATTTCCCTCATAGGAAAATTGTCTTCAACTTCTAAATAGCATGGGATATGTAAAGTGCTATTTTCTGCCGAGTCATTTGACTGTTAGTATATAGGGTTGTGCTAACTATAATACAAGATTGACTTGCTTATACTTCATGCCTTTTTTCTATTACGGTTGACTAAGACGTAGAGTGGGTTATTGTCAATGTTGCAAAAATTGTGTATGACAATAACTTGACAAATGTTTGAAAGATAAAAGTTAGAAAAATGGAAGATAGGGACAAAAGGTCACACAAATATGCAAAAAAGGGATTTGTTGTTTTCTCAAATTGTAGATTCTGGTAACATTGGTTGTTATTGGGATTTGCTTATTGTTTAGGGTAAAAGTCCTTTGACAGGTTGGACTTTCATTTCTTTGCCACAACTTTATATCCTTCAGAGAAAAATATATTTCACCTTTTGATAAGAGTGAGGATGAGGTCTTGGACATTAGACTATGGCTTCCTTCATTTGTGTGATGTATCTGATGAAAACTCTTAATATGTGAGAACGTCCAAAAAATTACTCTTTCAAAAGAGGGATTAATATGTGAGAACGTCCTAAAAGTTTAATCTGTCCCAATTTTATCGATATTGTTAAAGGATATTTAATTCCTAAGAGGACCACCCTAATCTTGATATAAATTGACAATTCTAGGCTCATTTTGTCATGGTCAACTTTTCATTTTTCTTCAACCGTCAACTAGAGAAACTTAGTTTTTATCAAAGATGGGAAGCACCAATAGGTTCTATTTTACAGTAGTATATTGAGGACATCATCTTTGTTCTAGAAGGCATTGTTATCATTGTTTTTTTTCTATCGAGGATATTGCAAAGTCCTTATTATGAAACTGTTTGGGTCTTGTAATTTTTTGAATTATTTTATGTGACATTTTGTCTTTTGCCATTTAGATTTGACTGGTGTTGAGATTAGTTGATTTTACTCACATTAGTAGTCACACCATTATGAATTGTACTATATTCTAGAGACACCTTCCAAATACTTTTTAGGTTAGGTTGTAAAGTGAGTTTTAAAATTTTATCTGGTAAAACTCATAGAGGTTATTGAGATATGCATATTATATATAGAATGAATTATTTGGGTTTTATGTGCATTAAAGAAAGTGCTCATAGACCTTATATCTCTTCAAACAATATATGGTTTTGATGTGCCTTTGGAACATTAAAAATAGTTACTTTTTAGAATTTTCATTAAGATCCCCATTGAAGAAACAATATGTTCGACATTAAAAGCAACAATGTTTGGTTTTATACTTTTTGTTAAACATCAGTTTGAACCAAACAAAGTTATGGGAAGAAAATCCTATTAAACTTGGGATTTCTCCAAAAGTTGAGATTTATGAGCACAAATCAATTGTGAACATTCTTGAAGAAGAAAATATTGTTTAGGTGTAGAAGTGCAGCCCTAGTATTGGTTATTTGTATTATATAGTATAGACACCTTCCAGGCCATTTTAATGTTAGGTTGTAAAGTGAATTTTAAAATTTCATCTGGTGAAACTCATAGAGCTTATGTGGCTATGCAAAATACATATAACATCCATTCTTTCAGTTTTACGTCCTTCAAAACTAAAACTCATAGAGGTTACTTTAACTTCGCATTTCTAATGATTAGCATTTGTTTGAGTTGATATGCTTTCACGCAGCTCAAACTGTATAAGTTCACCTTTCCATGACAATTTGTCAGTCATAGGTCTACTAGATTGCTTGAGGGTTTCCTTTTGTATAGTTGCTCCTATGATCACTATTTTCTGCAGAAAAATAATAGGTCAAGCAGAGTCGTTTGTCTTAACTCATAGATTCTTGTGATGCATATTTGAGAAAATGGTAGGCATAGGTAGCCAATCAATGTACTTGTGACATTTTGTACCTTAGTTTCTCATTCATTGAGTAAATATTGAATGAAATGTCTTTAGTCATAGCTTCTTCTTATGGATATTTGAGATAATGGCTAGTATAGGAAACCAATAAATGTACTTATGAAATTTTTGTACCATAGACTCATTTATTGATTAAATGCTTGTCCTTAATAGCATTGGCCATGGATGATAACAATTTTTTTCCCCTAATTTTGAAACATTTGCGATTTGAGAAGTGATCACTTTAACTGTCTGAGGAGAAAAGGAAAGGGATCAAGGTTCAATTATGTTTTCGTATTATTTGAGAACGTAAACCATCTAACATTTAATATCAATATGTTTAATGTTGAATTTGATTCAAATTATATCTTAACATGTGATTGAAAATGGCATATTCTTTTGTTAGACTATTTATCTTTTAAATATTTTTTTTGCAATGAATCAAAAGCATTATTCAAATGGGTTTATTTGAATTTCATTGATATGCTTTATATTTTTGTGTTATCAAGATGTTGAGATATCATTATAGAATCCTACTTCATTATGAATTCCGCCAATAGTATATTGTTGTGCTCATGGGTATTTACTATAGATAGTGGGAGTATAGTTTTTTCACTTGCATGGTTTTATGTTACCATTCATCTCCTCTTTGAATGGTTTTATATATTTATATAGTATTTTATAGTAGCCTTTTTTCTGGTGGCACATTATCCATTTTGGATCTTCTCCTTATACAGTGATGATAAAGATATATGGAACACACATGACGATATACCTTGAGAGAGAAAATATTAAGTTCCTTGGTTCTGTTGGTCCTGTAGGTAAAAGGGGTTGGCTCCCCACCTTTATGGTACACCTTGGTCTTGTGGGTATAGGGGTTTTCTTACCACCTTGTTGTGACCCTTAGTTGACTTATGGTACTTTTGGTACTAGAACCCTTATTTTTTTTGGTACCATGACCTATTTGATATGATGACCTAACCTTACTGATTTTATTGTTGTTATTTATGTGACCATTTTGACCTTTGGTACCCTATACTAAGTCAACCTATTTTTATTTTATTGGTAACCATCCTAAAAGTTGGGTTTGAAAAAAGACCCCTTAGAAGTCCTTTAAAGTTATAACAAGTCATATCCTTCATTATGAATCCATCCAAGAAGATACATATCACCTCTGATCTTTCAGTTTGGCGTGAAGGAGTATGTTTCTAGGGTTTCACTGCTTCATCCCTGGGTTAACAGATCTGAGTTTAAGGGTTTCTTTGTGCTCCCTTACTTGTTGAATAATGAGTTGTGTTGAGTTGTGACAACATGCATATGACCCGTGGACTATGTGGTGTCTCTCATGCTGAGCTGTGACCTTATGCATTTGACTCGTGGAATGTGTGGTGTCTCTCATGATGCCATGTTCGGTCATGACTTTATGAAGCTAACCTGTGACTGTATAAGGTTGATCCAAGACCATTTTTCTACTAAAAATATAGGATGTTCTCATTTCTATGGGCTACTCTTGTACTGTTATCTTTGGCGTCATCCCTATTGGAATGCTAAACCTTATTTTTTACTGTGTAAGGTCTATCCTAATGGATTGTGGCTATGTATGATCTATCCTAGATGGGCCAAGGACTTTGATGACCTCCCTCATACATAAAGTGGACTTTGGTAACCTATCCTAGATAGGTCATGGCTAATTTGACCTTAACTTGCTGGACATGACTTGTTTGGTGTTAATTATGCTAGAGGGAGTTTTCATCTTTTAAGGTTGATTAGTTGTGTTTTGGGCTAAATATCACTACTACTATCCTACTAGGGTCTTCACACATGGTGACTGAGATATCTTTCTTTCTGCTGTAAGTATCTAACCTTAACCTACAACACTCTAACCTACTCTCTGTCAAGGTATGTCATCTGTTCCTTTGGTGACTTGTCCTTTCAATGACAAGATCTTAAACTAAAAGTATCTGAGTATAATGTTGATCCAAACAGTTCTAGACTAGCTTTATTACTGTTCTGTGTTAACTGGTTATTAAATTTACTAGTATTGCTATTACTTCTTAATTTCTTGCACATTGCTTTCGTTCTTTTCATTAGTTATAATATTGTTCTTGTTTATGTTTTATACATGGTAATTGGTAAATCATTTCAAGGACTAAATTTAACACAGTGAGATTTGGAGTGTTAAAGTTGCAAGAGATGAAATTATGTTTTGAATTTATTACAACAGTACTGTTTTGGATCTAGTTATGTTTTAGTTTTGTTTTAGGAATTAAAGTATAAAATTTTAGTTTGTTTAAGATGAAAAAAATGGTTAAATCTGAATTGTAAATTTCTATAAGCCAATTGTCTCACACGAAGAGGCTATACATATTTCGTGAGGACTTGGATGGGTTAAATGTTGTGCTATGTTCTTGACAAGAATCTGCAATATTGTTCAACCTGGCTTTCTTAGTTGGAAAACTGATTATAGTTTGAAGGAGAGAACACAAAAAAAGAGTGAAGCAAGTTTAAGATGAAAAAATGGTTAAATCTAAGAGTCCAAGATTGAGCATAATGTATGATTCCATAAGTTTATCGGTTTCTCAATATTCAGGTCCCCACATGTCTGTTGGACCATTAAGGGACAAGATAACAACTGGAGTCCCCACTTGCCCTGAATCTAGTCAGTACAGTTGTGTTTCACTGAAACCTTATAGTTGTGACTTGTGAGTCTAGACTCTACATGTTCTATTGTTGATGATGTGATTCATGTTATTTGACTAATGTTGTTGTTCCTCTATTTTTACAATATTTTATAAATTAGTGAAAGATTTGCCAGTTTTTACAATTTTTTTTAATGAAGTGAAATATTCGCCAAGATTTTACAATATGTTATAAATTAGTGAAAGAATTGCCAAGATTATACAACATTATATAATAAAATGAAAGATTTGCCAGTATTTTACAACATTATATAATAAAAATAAAGATTCGCCAAATTTTTTATATATACATATTATATTATTGATAAAATTGCCTTCAAAGTTTCCTATATATCGGAGAGATTCGCCCATTTTTTATACATATAAATCTAGGGGGGTTCTTAAAATCATCCCTGTTTGAAAGATGAGGCAGTTTGTGTAATTCAGGGGAGAGCTGAAAAATTCTTGGATGTAGCACAAGCCAAGTTCAATAATAGCTCGAAAATTCTAGACAAGATCCTGAGTATCCAAAGGTCTCCATAAGATAATATAGGCATTGGATATATAAAGAAAAGTGATGATGTGTGCGACAAATGAGTAATTGTTTCTAAACAATAGGATACATCTCGCAAAAGACTCAAATTGCTTACAAGACATCAGAGACCCAAGTATGTTAACTCCTTCAGATATAAAAATAGCTCCAGTCCAATAAAGTGTTGGAAATGTAACTTTGTTGTATTAAATTGAGCACATAGATCTATGGACCAACACACAACTCACAAGATAGATCACACAATTTAATCAGCAATTGAAGAATGAAACAGTGCAAAAATGGCTTGCAACTGTGAATGCTTTCATTAATAAAAAGTAATTAGATAATTAATTACAATGGATTACAATGACTAAATAACCTCATGCAATTCGAATCCATGTGAGGAAATTCGAATTGGTTGGACTCTAATTGATTGAATGGTTAACAGACCTTGCCTAAATCATTATCGGAGTTCAAAATCCAAACTTAAGTGTCTAATTCAGTGTTAACTAGTCTAACTAACTGAGGTAGGTGAGTATATGCACCTCACCTGCATGTAGCCATGCAATCCTAGCGCTAAATGAGTAGAACTGAATGTAGGGAACTAGAACTGAATGTAACTGACTCCTAACTAAACTTGACTAGTCACCAATTGAACTCAAATAATGGAGGTTGGTATTGGCACTCCCATTGGCTCCTAATTTGTAGGGATTGATATAGGAGGCTCCTAAAATGATGCATGCAAGTGCAATTAGTGGCATTTGGCCTTAATTAGTGTTCCCCACACTTTAGTAATTGGTACATGTGACCCAATTAGGCCAAGTGGACACAATGGTTCTAGTGACTAAAAATAGACTGGAAAAACTCCCAATTTAGACATGACTCTTGATTTAGACATAATGACCAAATTGGATAAGGCAGGATTATAATCCTAACACCCCCCCTGAATGATAACTTGGACAATATGTGGGCCCTGGTAACTAAGACCATAGGTCATCCATTACAGCAAGCAAAGTAAAATAACTACTCAATATAAGGAGCTGGGGAAAAACCACATGGGAAAAAATCCCCCCCTCTAACTAAGCAGATAGAATCAGGATTCAAGTTTGAAAAACTTAAAAATATGTTGCCGCAATCTCTATGATGTAGAAAAGCATCATGCATGATGTTCTGTGCACATGTATCCTGGGGCTTGACATGTAGACTTCTCCATCTTCTTCCAAAATGATGATGGAAGGAAGGAGGAATGTAACCTTTGCCTCTTGTTGGATGAAGAGGTGTATGATCAAATCTATTCTTTTGAATGCACTAAGGATGAGCCCTTTCCATGTAGCATTTTATAGGGAGTCTATTGCATCCCTCTGAAGGAGGTAATATTGCATGACATAGTACAAGGTTCTTAGTATTCTGAGTGTTGGATGGATTTTCGGTCATCTTCCTAGCTTCCAGTTTGGAAGTAAGGACTGGATCTGCATCCGAATCACCCTGAATCTCAATCTCATAAACTGATATAGCTGGATTTGCAATACTAGTGGAAACTGCGAAAGAAGTAGATGAAATGTTTTTACCTTCCCTTGCAAGTGGTTGCTGAGAGTGCATAGGTTCTGAAAATGGCATGAAGTGTGAGAACTCATATGCCTTGGAGGCATGATTTGCAACACCCTTCTCTATGATGTTCCTAGTAGAGATATCTATGATATCCATTGAGTCAGGACCAAATATCACTCACTTTGGAGAGCCAGTAAGAGTCATCTGGTATACAGATAACAGATTTACAGCTAAGAAGGGCACATAAAGCACATATTTGAACTTTCCATGTTCAAGCTTGATAGAACCCTTCCCTTTGGCTTGAACTTTACTGTTATTGCCCATCTGAATATTAGGACCATCAAAAGATTGCAAGGAAGAGAATTATTCTCTAGATGCAACCATATGATTGGAAGCTCTAGAATCAATGAGGAAGGCATGTGCTGTTGAGAAGTTAGCCTTCAATGCATGGCATGTCTCTACATGTTCTTCACTTTCTTCTGTATGGCCAGCCTTCCTTGTGCAAGCAGGTACAATAATGTTATGTTTCTTCAAAAGAAGAACCATCTCATCAATTGTTCTTCTCATACCGGATATTTCTGGATGAAATCCCCTTCCACAGTAAGAACAACGTGTCTTTCCTTTGCCATTCTTCTTACTTCTCTTCGAACTTGAAGGCTCATTTGACTGCTCTTTCTCCATAGGAGACTCATCCTTTTGCTTCCCTTTATCATTCGCTACCTTAGGTCCTTTAACAACTAGTGCTTGATCTCTGGGAGATCGAATGATCACCATTTGGATCAACTTGTCATGCTCTTGAGTGAGAGATTCAATGAAGGAGTTTAGAGTAGGCATCCTCCAATTTGGAGTAGTGATCTTCACTGAAAGAAATGTTGATATAAAGATTGAATAGTCTGCACCAATTTTTGAGAGAATGGCAAGGATGATTTGATCATCCTCCTTCTCAACCTTGCACAACTTCAACTGGAACACTAGATCCTTGAATTTGGTGAAGAAGTCATTTAGTGTTTCAAAATTGGCTGGATGAAGAAAAATTAGCTCATTCTCGAGCTGATAGATCCTTAGATCATCATTCGTGTCAAATAAGGAAGCAAGCTTATCACAAACCTACTTGGGAGTCTTCAATACATTGATGTGGAAGAGAAGATCTCTAGAGATTGAGAGGCACAAGAATCCATAGGCTTCATCAAGCCTATTCCATTACTTTTCTTTGTCAACATAATGAGTTGGTTCTATCTCTATCTCCATTGTGAGTCTGAAGAGTCTTTTGGAGCGTAGCTGCATCTCCATGTCCTCCTTCCACTGGTGGTAGTTGAAAGGAGTGAGAAGGTCCATTGGAGGAGCCATTTAGAATGCAAATAAGAGGAATGATCTGCATTAGCGAATGCAGTGAAGGAGATTGAACTGATTGTATCAAATGCAATGAAGGAGACTGATAAATCTATAAATCACACAATCAAATAAACAAAATAAGGTTGACATTTTGCACTTTTGGAATTTCCTTCACACCCATCTTAGTTGATCAATCAATATTGATCAACAATTCCTTTGCTTGGGGTATTAAGTGATAAATTCTTCGCTTCTGGTGCAGTACTGGAAGGAGCAATTTTTTTTTTGATCCAAGTATGAATCTTTAGTAGGAGAAGTGCCTTGTCTCACTAAGGTTTTGATACCATATTAAATTGATGACATAGATCTGTGGACCAACACACAACTCACAAGATAGATCACACAATTTACTTAGCAATTGAAGAATGAAACAGTCCAAAAATGGCTTGCAACTGTTAATGCTTTCATTAATAAAAAGTAATTAGATAATTAATTACAATGGAGTATAATGGCTAAATAGTATCATGCAATTTGAATCCATGTGAGAAAATTCAAATTGGTTGGACTCTACTTGATTGAATGGTTAACTGACCTTGTCTAAATCATTATTGGAGTTCATCGGAGTTAAAAATCCAAACTCAAGTGTCTAATTTAGTTTTAACTAGTTTAACTGACTGAGGTAGGTAAGTAAATGCGCCTCACTTGCATGCAGCCATGCAATCCTAGCACCAACTGAGTAGAACTAAATGTAACTGACTCCTAATTGAACTTGACTAGTCACCAACTGAACTCAACTAATGGAGGTTGGTATCGACACTCCTAGTGGCTCCTAATTTGTAGGGATTGATCTAGGAGGCTCCTAAATTGATGCATGCAAGTGCAATAAGTGGCATTTGAACTCAATTAGTGTTCCCCACACTTTAGTAATTGGTACATGTGCCCCAATTAGGCGAAGTGGACCCAATGGTGCTAGTGACTAAAAATAGATTGAAAGGACTCCCGATTTAGACATGATTCCTGATTTAGAAATGACTCCTAATTTAGACATAACTCCCGATTTAGACATGAATCCTGATTTAGACATGACTCCTGATTTAGACATGACTCCCGATTTAGACATGACTCCTGATTTAGACATAATGACCAAATTAGACAAGGAATGATTATAATCCTAACATGCTGGACATATAATAAAAATACTTCCACACAATTAGATGTTATGTGTGTGATGAATATGGGAAAAAGACTTTGCATTGTTCCATGAGAACAAAACAACCAAAAATATCTATCTAGCATAATATTGTGGAAGAGCATCCGCCACAGAAGCAAAGGTCGATTATGCATAAGAAGACATGGGTAATGAAGGTTTCTCACGAGTGCACAAATGATGTAAACAACAACAAAATAGGTCAAGCAACAAGCGATTTATTCCTTCATTGTTAACCAAAAGGGGTTATGCACGATCTTTGAATTCAAACAAGTATATAAAAAATTCAATGACTAAAGTAGTAGATAGTTGTGTATAGAATTAGTTTGAATATTGTTATACAATATATTATGAAATATGTAGCTGTTATTTTCAAAAGTGTGGGATTTTCATACATGTACAAGTAATACACATGGATTGTAAAAAATGGAATATTTGTATTATATTCAAAAATTATTATTACAAAAATGGAGCTTCAAATCTTGTATTACATTAGGCAACCGATTGGCATACAAAACAAAACAATGGAGATGAACAAAATCAAAGTGGATTTAGTCCCATCATGACAAAAAATTGAAGCCAATGGTTGATGAAGATGAGTCATAAATGCAGTTCAAGATCGAATTCTTCAACTTGACTGGTAGGAAGTGGTAAAAGACACATCTCCAGGTTCATTGGTAACATGTCAATGAGTTCATAAGACCACAATAACGACAGTAGTTCCAGAGTCAAGGATGCAGGAGTTATATCTGACTGTTTTGTATCAATCTACCTCAAAATATTGAATGTTTTATACTCTCATTGTTACAAAATGTTGACCCAATTATTAATATGAGACAAATTCTTAGAGGTGTCCTAGTTAAATTGAGCCTGATGGTACGAGTGCATGAATTCAATCTGCTTGAATTGAGACTGCCATACTCTCATGTCAACCCTTAGTATTCCAAAATATCCCTGCTGATATTGTGTCATGTCCCATTCCTAGTAGCATATGGATCCACTCCACTTATCCATTAGGTTCCCATGGGTTCAAATGGAAATTAGTTCTATATGGGAATTAATTAAAATTACAATACAAATTGCCTAATAAAAATTGTCAAAGTTCATACAAAGGAAAGTTTGTCCACTTATGGATTGGGATAAATAAATAGGTGTGATATGGGTCCCAAGGGATTTTATTATTGTTATTAAGTGTTCAAAATGCTAAGGAATCATTCAGGTTGAGATTTGGCCAAATTTGGACCATTTCCATAAAACAAGGAAATTCCATGATTTAAGGGAAGAGGTTGAAACTCTTCATTTAGAGGTTAGCTATAAATACCTTGAGGTGGAAATGAGTTCTAATGATGAATATTTGGTCCAAGGAGGTCAAATTCATACTTGTGTAGCTATAGGTGTCCAAGGAAAACAAACTTGTGGAGTTTATGGAGGAGTTGGGCGATAGGGTATTCACTTAGTGAAACCATGCCAGAATGCCTTCGTCCATGGGATATTAAAGAATACCCATAATTGCATTAAATATTGATAAATACCCACCAAAATTCTTTTGTTGATACCCCCTCCCAATACATTTTTCCAATTAAAAAAACCCCATTTTTAGGGGATATTCCCTATTTTTACTAAATACCCATTTTTATACCCTCCAATACCTATAAACTCCTCATACCCTACTCCCCACCACTACAATACCTACAATATATTGAACTTATTTTCATAATTAAGAAACACCCCTTTATGAATGAACATGATAAGATATATGGGTCAACAAGGTGAATCCCCTGTGAGTTGGAAAAATTCCATGCATCTTTGACAAGATCTCTTCCAAGGAGTTGGAGGTTGGTTGATCTTGGGAAAACATGGTTTTATTTATCCCATGGTAATTTCCTATGGTTTTTAAGTTCTATAAATATATATAATATAATCTATCACTCTTCCTCAAGTTTGGGGAATATTTTGTTTGAAATGCTATTGAGAGTTTGCTTGAGCAAATTCCATGCTTGGGAGATGTGCCCCTTGCAACCATTGAGGGTGATGTTCCCATCATATTTATTTTGAGGAATGGTGTACTCATATCCATTCATAGGTTTTATTTCAGGTTTATGATATTAGTGGTAACTGGTGTTTGTGTGGTGGTGGAAAATCATATGTAACATGTTGTTATGCTTGAGTTTCTATGTGCTTTTGGGTGATCTAGTGAAGTGAATTTGTTGCAGAAAATACAGTGAGATCTCTTTGCTTGTAAAATACCTATTTGGTGTATTTATACTCTCTAGAACAATATAAAAATAAATATTGAGTTATGGTACCTATATTAAGTGTATTTTACGCATAAATTAATTTATCTATGCTGTTTATGCCTAAAAATATGACTAGTTTTTAATTTTGATTTGGAAAACTAACTTCTGAGTGTCCAAATGAAATTTTAAAGGTACCTACATGTGGAAAAGGAAAAATTTGATCATATCCTACCCTCTTTTCATAAATTAATGGCCCTTATGGGTTATTTGGGAAATATTGGAAACTACCTTCCAGCATAGTCCCGATCTAGTAATTTCCATTTTCGGAGATCCTCTTGCAAAATTCAACCTCTAAATTTTTTTGCAGACTTAATTAATACAAACAATAGTGTAAAAGATCCTCTAGAAACTTATAGAATCCCTCTCTGAGTCTCCAAGCTCCCTTCTTACTTGAAAAGTTAAAAAATGGATCCTTGCGTTTTATGAGCTAGTGTACCTAATACTTAGTGAGTTTGGCCTAGGTACACTACAATGGTAGAATAACATGGAAATATACACCAATGCATGAAGGCCCCATTTTTCCTCCATAAATTCTCTTAGAATAAGATGAAGTTGAGTCCATAGAACTAAAGTTCAAGGTGAAAGCATGGAGGGAAGTTGAAAAGGAGGCAAAGATTAGGATCAAAGTTTGTTGAGGGTTTCAAAAAATGATTGAAGAATCATAATGAGAATATAGAATAAATGATGAGGATCCAAAATGAGAATACCGAGTGCTTGTTTAAGCATCCTGGAAACAAGGATGTAGAAGGGAGTAGTAGTGGCTCCCATGAGAATAAGAACTATGAAGAAGTCATTTTACCAAAATGAGGCCTCACATTCACCCTCGAGTTCATGACTACCCAAACAAGGCCTACTATGCCCACATTCGTGGAGGAGTCTAAAAAACAAGTGGATCACACACTATGGCAGGCCCATTTTGTAGATTAGATGCAAGTGAGTGAAGAATGTAGGAATAATATATCCTTTCAAGATTACTGTGACTTCTAAGGTGGGACCCAGACAAGGGGAAACCATAGGATGTCCACCCCTAAATTTTATATGTAGCATATCATTGGGAAAGTAACTTTCCCTCCCATTTATGGATATACAATGGGAGATCAACATTAAGAGGAACATGAAGAGAGAAAAAATCAACCTATTGCACTAGCCATGACAATAAGGAGCCACAAGTCACTTTGAGGAAGAGGAAAATACCAATCTACCATCAAATAAGAAAAACAACAATCTTCCAAGAGAAGAACCATGTGGTTTCTACTAGTGAATGCAAGGAGCATGCTTGCACAAATATACCCCATGGAGTGAATGACGGTGAAAAACAAAGGTATGATGATATTTCTGATTTTTGCAATAGTCACTTTTCATTTTATCCCCTTGTAGTACCTTCCACTCCATACCATGAAAGTGATATTGCAAATGCTTTGAACGATGATGATATGTGTGAACCATATGATATGGTATCGTGCCATAAGCAAGTTGACATTGTATGTCAGCCATTAAATGTAGTAAATTTGGTGGAAAATATTCCTTATGAATCACATCTTATGAGTGGATTACTAAGGGAAAATCAAGAGAAGAACATGGAAACATTGAAGAATTTTGTTGAAGCTGATGCTTTGGTGTCAAGTTGTTGTTGGAGAGTTTCCAATGTAGATTGGGAAAGAGAAGATTTCTTGGGAGATTTCCATAACACACAACAAGAGGAAGTGGGAAATGTCCAAGCCCATGTCTTTGATGAGGAGTACCATGAAGGAGGGTGAAAGCATGAAGATATGCATGCATGTGAAGCTGATTCATATGCACATGTGTATGAGGAGAGGAATGGCATGGAGGACATGGCCCAAGCACTTGTCTTGATGCCAAAATAGGTAATACCATTCAAGTCTACAATAAAAGTCACTTTCTTGTACAAGGATTCTATATACAAGTACATAGAGGATAAGGAGATACAATGGTGCACTAGAATTTGTTGTAGTCAAGCGGATTGCATAGTTACCAGTGATACATAATATATATTAATTAAGAAAATGCAATGATATAAGCAATAGACAAGTAATGGAGGAAGAATGTGAGGGGAATGTGAAATAAAGGGTGAAAGGGGAGGAATCTAATTTCCCCTTCCTAGAATCATATGGATCCACTCCACTTACCCATTATTTTCCCATGGGTTCAAATGGAAATTAATTAAAATTACAATAAAAATTGCATATTAAAAATGATCAAAATTCATTCAAAGGAAAGTTTGTCCACTTATGGACTGGGATAAGAAAATAGGTGTGAAAGGGGTACCAAGGGATATTGTTATTGTTATTAAGTAGTAAAAATTCTAAGCATTCACTCATGTTGAGCTTGGGAAAAATTTGGACCATTTCCATAAAACAAGGAAATTCCATGATTTAAGGGAAGACGTTGGAACTCCTCATTTAAAGCTTAGATATAACCTCCATTAAGGTGGTTATGACTTGTAATGATGAATATTTGGTGCAAGTATGTCAAATTCATACGTTTTTAGCTGTAGGTGTCTGAGGAAAAGACACTTGTGGAGTTTATGGAGGAGTTGGGAAAATTCAATACATCTTTGACTAGATCTCTTCCAAGGAGTTGGAGGTTGGTTGATCTTTGGAGAACATGGTATTATTTATCCCATGGTATTTTCCCATGTTTTTAAAGTTATCTAAATATATATAACAACATCTAGCTCTCTTCCTTAGGGTTGGAAAATATTTTGTTTGAAATTCTATTGAGAGTTTGTTTGAGAGAATTCCATGCTTGGGAGATGCGCCCCTTGTAACCATTGAGGGAGATGTTCCCCTCATATTTTGTTTGAGGAGTGGATTAATCCAATTCATTAATAAGGTTTATTTCAGTTTTATGACAGTAGTGGTACATGGTGTTTGTGTGGTGGTGGCAATTCATATGTCACATTTTGTTCTCCTTGAGTTTCGATGTGATTTTGGGTGATCTAGTGAAGTGAATTTGTTGTAGAAGAGACATGGAGATCCCTTGGATTGTCACATAGCTATTTGGTGTATATTTATTATCTGAAACAATATAAAAATAAATATTGAATTTTGGTACTGAGATTAAGTGTCTTTTGCGCATCAATTATTTTACCTATGCTCTTTATGCTTAAAGATCTGACTAGATTTTACTTTTGATTTGGAAAACTAAATTTCGAGTGTAAAAATGAAAATTTGAAGGAAACTAAATGCCGCCAAGAAAAAATAGGATCAGAAACTACCCTCCTTTCATAAATTAGTGGCCCTTATGGGTTATTTGGGAAGGCTTGTAAATTACCTTCCAGCGTAGTCCCAAACTAGTAATTTCCATTTCCGGAGATCCTCTAGCAAAATTTGAGCTCTGTAAGTTTTTTCATAATTAAATGATGCAAACACTAGTATAAATATCCTCTAGACACTTACATAAGCTCTCGGAGTCCCCAAGTCCCATTCTTACCTTAAAAGTAAAAAATTGGAGCCTTCCTTGTGTTTTCCAAGATAGTGTACCTAATATTTAGTGAGTTTGACCTAGGTACATTACAAATTGAACCACATTGCGAAGAAGATCAAGAGAGGCATTTAATTTATGAAATTAGGAAGACATAATGATTGCTGAAGACTTATAACAAGACCGACAAAGTATGAACCGAGGTGGTGAACCAAGTAAACGCACAACCTTCTTATAGAAGTATGAACCAAGGTGTTTCTCTACATGCCTGAACATAAATTGAATAAACCTTGAATTTGATGAATATGTGTGCTGTGAAATCCAAAGCAAGTGTGAAGATGTCAAAATTTAATGCATTATTTGAAAAAGGACAAAAGGGGAAAGTCTGATTCATTGGATCGATTTGAAGGAATGATGTCGTAATAAAGTCCTAGTATGAACACACCACGTGGACTAAGCTGTTGGTCATATAAAACATGTGACATGATGGCAATATGTGTGAACATAGGAAAATTTATTGGAAACCATTAATTTCCCATATGGATGAAATTCAAGATAAAATCACTTGCAAAAAACATTAATTAAGACACATACATGAGGCAGAGTAGTTCAGTTTTGTGTATCTGATGCAGAGGTGTATTATTTGTTTCCTGGCATATTGAAAGCAAGCCAAATAGAAAGAATTGAGCATAAAGCCATGGGGAGTCAATAAGAGAGGGGTGTTACTTTTCCGTTGATGTCAAAGGGGGGAAAATGAAAGAATACAAAGACATGTAAGTGAAAAAAGAATAGAAAAGAAAGACTAAAAAGACAAGAAGAATGAAAGAATATGAAGACAGGTTTGCACAAAGAGAACATAGTATAATCAAAGGCATAATCTCAGGGGGAGCCTTTTTGCGCACAAGAACATAGCTAAAATTCACGGGGAGCTTATGGTAGGTGCTATGATAAAGTGGTGTTATATTTTATTTCTTATTTCTTATATTTTTTGTTATTTAAATTAAGTTTTTAATCAACCATTTAAAATTGTTCAATATGAAATTCATTGAAATATTTCTATATGATGGATTAGGTCCTATCACTAAGAGCGGGGAGGGGGGNAACAAATTTGAACACAATGATTTATCGTGGAACCCAATTGGGAAAAAAACCCACTAATAATTTTCTATTAATTGCAAAATTTCTTTTTACAATTTACAATAGAAGGAAGATGTTTTTCTTACTCTTTGGATCAACACCAATTGATCAGGATGCACCCACACCCCTATTTAGTCAAATGCAACTAATAACGAAGCGCTTACTTCCCTGTAGGCACCAACCTGCCCTAGCTCCTCCCAGCCACCCTTTGTTCATCAATTTGGAAATGTGATATGCAATCATGTAGAGGTCTTCTGTATCAAACACTGGACTTTCGTCTTCTTTTGTTCTTGGTTTTAAATAACTCTTTGACAAACACTTTTTCTCCTTCATATCTTAGCATACTTATAGTTCTTAAGAATATTCAATATAACTCTTCGTAACCATCACACCTCTTCATAAAAAATAAATTATAAAAACATAACAACTTTGCCATTTAAAAAAAAAAATTGTTCTATCTTGTATGATTATTCTAACTATATCTTCATGCAAAGTAATTGTCTTTGTTTTTGCAAGCATTTTACTAACTTTGGTTTCCATTTAGTTTATTGTTTCGACAATTCAACGGTCTCAACACTTTGGCTATACCCAGAACTGGCATTATGCCAAAGACTCCAATAAAAATGGCAGTCTTACTACGAATTGAAATAACAAACACACCTAAGCCAATGATCACTTCATATGACCATCATGTCAATATATATAACAAATTATTAATCCAACGAACGATATCATCTCCTAGGTAAATCAACAGACGTTGTCACTTCTTCGAAAAAAGTAGGGGGCCTGATAGGTCGTTCGAGGCTCTTGGTTGGTGATCCTCATGTGAGGTCCAAGCACCTAGAGCTCTCACCATACCTTTTCTCTACGTGTTGATTAACCATAATGAGGTTGGACTTTATAAACTGAATTGAACCTTTTCACACTTCCATGTGGGATAAATCCCATTGAATGACTCAATCGACACCATCGATTTCTTGATCGGGCATTTGCTGAGTCTTCACAATGGATTCTTCTGATTTCAACAGCCTTCATGCTCTCCTGATGCCCTCTAGAATCACATTCTTCCATTAGCTCTCAAATTGCATACATGATCCTATCTTCTCCAAAAAAACTTCACAGAATCTCATCATTCCCCTTAGATCACTCATCTCACATGCACTTCATGCTCTTCTTTACGTACATGCTTTTCATTGCTCCTGCAATCATTAAACACGAAGAAGGTAGCCTAGATCTTTCACATCACATTGCTTATAAAATGATTTCATCTTAATCAAGTATCAAGGGTTCTTAGGGTACTTAAGCACATCCTTGCAGTAGAATGTTAACACTTGTTTAGTGATGAATACTCCATATCACATGTGCTCCTTCTCTACACACTTTCCAAAACTACGATCCAAGGATGCATCAAATTCATCACATTTGCATACCATGTTCATCGCACCATTCAATTTCCTCTATGCATACACCACAATACATTTTCTTGGTAGACTTAGAACCTTCTAAGACATCTTTCTCTATTCATTACCATCGCAAATGTAAATTCCAGCTTGTGGTTCACCTTGAATTTGCTCTTCTGACAGAGCAAATGCATCTAGGCATGATTTGGCTTTTGGTTCTTCATATGGATTTTTAAGTTTCCCAACTCAGGCTCTTGTTTGCAATTTAAAGATTGGTCTCTAAGTTATATTTTCAACCTTTCATCAGCCAAAGGAAACAAATGGAGGGATTCAACAACATGGATTTCTGTTGTTTGAACTCTAGTCACACAAATATTTTGATGTTGCTTCGACAGTGAGGCTGTAGTCTCCGTCTTGAACTAGCCCCTTGGGTTCGACAAGTTCAACTTCCATCTCTATCAAAGTACCATCTTTCTCTACAAGAGGTTATCAATTTTTTCATCATGCAAATTCTATGTCTCTCTCAAACCTACTATTACTTCATGTCCACTTTTTCATTCCCTTTAGGCTAAATCTCTACACAAAGAAAAGAATGCTTAACTGCATACTATCACGACATCATATCATCATAGTCAACATATCAAACAATTAACACCATCTTCTTTGTCATCATACTATTTTCCATCCATGCCAACATGTATATATGCCATATTGCCAACACTATATACTTGAGAATAATTGATTTCATTGTTTATATAGACATTTCAATCAACCATTTAAAATTGTTCAATAAAAATCATTAAAGTCCTTTTGTAAATGTCACACAATGATCATGGTTTGCTTTGGAACATTTAAATATTGAAAAATAAATGATAGAATTTTTATGTTATCATATAAATAAATTTTTAAAAAGACATTTTTAAATATAAGAATAAATGAGAATATAGACTTTATATTATCATACATAATCTTGTAAAAATAATTTTAATTTTTGGTTCAATTTTTGTTATTAGATTATTTTATATATATTTAAAATTAGTTGGAAGAACATCATTTTAGATTTAAATCTAGGCTCTATCAAGCCCCTAGAGGGATGGTTGGATTTTTTGGTATCCGACGAGATTAGAACCAGTGACCTTTCAGCTTAGGGGGCGTCTTGACCTTTCAGCTTAGGGGGTGTCTTAACTATACCCGGCCACCGACTATTCTACATCTCGGGGATATTCATATTCTTATAATTTAAAAACCATATACAATATACATTAAAACTATGGGTTGTTTAGGAGGGCCTTGCACATGGTTTTAAAACCATGGGTTGTTTAAGAGGGCCTTGCACATGGTTTTAAAACCATGGGTTTTTAGGAGGCCATGCACAAGGTTTTAAAACAATGTGCAAGGCCTCCTAAACAGCCCATGGTTTTAAAACCATGTGCAAGGGCTCCTAAACCATATAAAATAAAACCATGGCCTATTTAGGAGGCGCCAACATTATTTTTTTGCGGATAATTAACTTTTTTATTTATTATTATTTTGTTAGGTAGGAACATTACAACATATCCCACATTAATTTTTTATTTTTTATTTTTTATTATTTTGTTAGGAACAAACTTTACAACATCTCCCCATATTAGGTTTAAATTTTTATTTTGGCTGACAATTAAAATGTTTATTTTTTATTATTTTGTTAGTAATAAACTTTACTCCACAAACATTTCAACATCTCCCTCTATTAGGTTTTTACTCAACAAACTTCACAACTTTATAAAATCTAGGTTGTTTTTTTGCCTACATTTTAAAAAAACAAGTGCCTTTTGATTATGAAAAACAAATGGTATACAGTGCTGATCCACTAAGTGGATTTTGTAAAATAAAATAATTAAATTTTCACAAGAGAGAAAAAACAAGTGCCTTTTGATTGTGAAACACAAATGGTATAACATGCTGATCGAGGAAGTCAATTTTGTGAAATAAAATAATTATCTATATATAGATAGATATATACCAGAGAAATTAGCAAGCTTGGCTTGGTACTAGTTTGGTAAGAAATCTTTAACAATATAACTCATCACCAACTAATAAGTTTATTTCATTTAAAAAATGAGATCATCTCATAAATTTTGCCGATTTTGTTTATTTTAAAGACATTATGATCATAAATTCTGTAGATTTTGTTTATTTATAAAATTTTAATACTTAGATTGAAAACCCTTTAATGATCCGAGGATATGAAAAAAAAAAGTTAGTAATGATTTTCTGTTTGTTTGTTTTAATTTTACTGTATTATTAAAGTCCCACGTGCTTCACTAAGTTCATGTTACTAACTTAAGAGTTTAACTCTCAATTCGAATAAATTATTTCACAGTTCAGTTTTGCAAAAATAGTAGCGATGATTTTCTGTGTGTTTGTTTTAATTTTACTGTATTATTAAAGTCCTACGTACTTTGCTAAGTTCATGTTACTACTTTAAGAGTTCTAATTGTCAATTCGAATAAATTATTCCACAGTTCAGTTTTGCTCGCTTTTTATTTGGTGTGGGTTCTAAAACCGGCTGAATTTAACAGTATTGTAAACGTTTCAGCAACACCAGGAAAAATTTTTTATGAAAAAAAATTCATAATATTTACTTCTCCATTTAAACAGGGCTATAGCTAATGACATTTTTTAAGAAAATGAATACTCACAAGTATTTAGATACCCAAATCGGATTTCTTTATACTTTGTATAACATACATTTGTATTTTTTACATTAAAATTTCAATTTACTACCACCAACTGCTCTACCTCTCGAAGACCATATTCATTTAAGAAATTTTCTTATTTCCGTGAGGATTACGTACCGTCCTGCTTACATTATGGGATTGGTTGGCGTGCATGTTGTTTCTATAAAAATGTATTGAATATTGAAATCTGTGGAGACAAATAGGAGCTTGAATGTATTAAATATCGAAAATAAACCGAAAGGAGAAACTTACGCAGCCTAGATAGACATTGGCATGTGAAAAAACTTAGATAGACATTGGCATGTGAAAAACTTTTTCAGTTTCTCTCATCGATCGTAACTTGTCTGCCACCATGCATGAATTGCTCGTTACAGAACTTCTTGCTTTTATAACTTCGAGAGTATAGAAGTTGCCTTTAACCTAATCACATATACAATTAACTATCATGATCATGTTTAACAAATTGGCAGAGTACATTCGTAGGTATAAATATTGGCAGATCACGACATTTCTCTTCACAGAGAGCGGTCAATTCATTGGATGCCCATCCACAGAGAGAGACCGCAATTTATAAAAGAGTTCGAAGAATCTTTGAAGCCGATCAAGATAATTTGATCAGAGAATATGAGGGGAGATCAAGAATTACGAACAATACTGGTAATCGTTGTTCTGTTTATGGTCGTTGTTGAGGGAAGAGGAGGTGGCCATGGTAACATGAATGGAGGTGAAGGCCATGGCAATGGTGATAATCGAGGTCGTGGCGGAGGTGGTAACAATGGAGGACATGGCAGAGGTGATAACAATGGAGAACATGGCCTGAAGGAGCAATTTTACGCAGATAGCTGTAACGGAATGGATGTTGAAGCCCTGGTTTATAAGGTCGTTAAAGGTTACATGGATCAAGATTCGACATTGGCTGCCTCTCTCATGAGATTACAGTTCCATGACTGTTTTCTTCGGGTATATTATGTTGAAATCAGATTGTTGTTACAGTTTTATGTTTGTTTCCTTGGTTTTGCTCAAACCTCTAGGTATAAGAGCTTCAATGGCGGTTCTTTAATCCTAATTATATGATTACTGATTATGGTTTGTTAATTGAATTTTGTAGGGTTGTGATGCATCTATATTATTGGATTCTACTGCAACAAACTTAGCAGAGAGAGAAGCTGTTGCAAACCGCTTTCTGAGAGGACTCGACATCATCGACAATGCCAAGGCTGCCCTAGAGGCTATGTGCCCAGGAGTTGTATCGTGTGCAGATATTTTGGCTCTGGCTACACGAGATGCAGTAGGAATGGTAAATACTTCTATATATAGATTTTTTTTTCCAAACATTTACAGTATATGCTATTGGATTAAGCTAAATTCTAGTAAGTTAAACTCTAGACTATTTGCCTGAGTTGAGTTTTTTCTTATTTAGTACAAATGGTAGTTTTTCTTAATTGGAATTGTATAATTGGGTGTTTCAGAAGGTCTTGAATTTATTTCTGCAATAAAAATTGCAATTTCAACACTAAAAATCCTATTTTCAAGCATGATTCCGACTAAACTTACCAAAAAAAATCCAAAAGGTCTAGACTTTAGCTAACTCCTATGCTATTCAGCTAAATTTGGCTTACTCAATTCTAAGTCCAGGGATTTGATCTTTGAATTGAATACTTGTCTCTTTTAACAGCCAGATCTGACAATTGCTTTGTACTTGTATTTCATAGCTTGAAGCTGGTCCTTCGTGGACTGTGAGAACAGGGCGCAGAGATGGCCTTATAGCAAACCAGAGCGAAGTATCTGATAATATACCTTCCCCTTTCTTCCGTTTTTCACAGCTCAGAGATCTTTTCACGAGCAAGGGCTTCAGTGTTCCAGAGCTTATTATTCTATCAGGTATCTTCACTTACATTCAAACCTCAACTCACCAAATTTTAAACATTAATGGTGCTCCATCAAGAGAAGTGAAGTGAGACGAAGTTCAAATCTTAGAGTTTACATGTGATAGAAGTGGTAGTGGATGTATGGGAGTTAGTCACACTTAATTTGTGGCTTAGCTATGTTTACCGATCATCCTAAGTGTTAATTCATGTTATTTTTGGTCGTGCTGGTTCATGTCATGTCTATCTCTATCTCTATCAGGTTGAAATTCTTACCTATGATATCATCCTCAGTGTTAATTTATGGTAGTGTTGGTTCATGTCATGTTTATCTTTACCTCGACCTCTATCTTTATTTCTGGTTGAAATTCCTATTAATCATCTTCAATGTTAATTTATGTTATTTTTAGTAGTGCTGGTTCATATTATGTCAATCTCTATCTCTGGTTGAAAGTCTCATTTATCATTCTCAGTGTTAATTTATGTTATTTTTGGTGGGTGCTTGTTGATGTCATGTCCATGTCTATCTCTATCTCTACCTCTACCTCTGGTTGAAATTCCTACAGTTCATCCTCAATGTTAATTCATGTTATTTTTCTACCTCTGGTTGAAATTCCTACAGTTCATCCTCAATGTTAATTCATGTTATTTTTAGTAGTGCAGGTTTATGTTATGTTTATCTCTATCTTTATCTCTGGTTGAAATTCCTATCTATCATCCCCAATGTTAATTTATGTTATTTTTTGTCTTGCTGGTTCATGTCATGTCTATCTCTATTTTTACTTCTACCTCTACCTTTGCCTCTACCTCTAGTTGAAATCATGTCATGTCTATCTCTATCTTTACTTCTACCTCTACCTCTACCTCTACCACTACCTCTGGTTGAAATTCCTATGGATCATATTCAGTGCTAATTCATGTTATTTTTTGGTGGTGCTGGCTCATGTCATTTCTATGTCTATCTCTATCTCTGGTTGAAATTTCTAGGGATCATCCTTAGTGTTAGTTCATGTTATCTACCTCTGGTTGAAATCATGTCATGTCTATCTCTATCTTTACTTCTACCTCTACCTCTACCTCTACCTCTGGTTGAAATTCCTATCAATCATCTTCAGTGCTAATTCATGTTATTTTTGGTGGTGCTGGCTCATGTCATGTCCATCTCTATCTCTAGTTGAAATTTCTAGGGATCATCCTTAGTGTTAATTTATGTTATTTTTGGTAGCTGCTGGTCCATCTCCATCTCCATCTCCATCTCCATCTCTATCTCTATCTCTATCTCTATCTCTATCTCTAGTTGAAATTCCTAGAGGTATTCTATAAAGTGAAGTGAGATGAAGTAATCTCTATCTCTGATTGAAATTCCTACAGGTGTTCTATAAAATGAAGTGAGATGAAGTAAGATGGATGTTCAACTATAAAGATAAGTGAGATAAAGTAAGATGGGTGTTCATCTTTAAATTTTATATGGGATAATGTGATATACCTGACAGTTGATGCATAGAGTTTGTACTAGTTGATGTATAAAGTTATGGCATTTAATTTGTGGTTGATCAATTTTCAATTAGTTCATGTTATATTTGATTTTTCTGATTCATGTTATATTTAAGTTTATTTTATTTGTATTGTTGATTCATTCCATCACTCCCTTTATCCAACCAGTTAAAAGCAGAGTCAAGATTTTGCTCTTTGCCTATTAAATGTACGGATTGAATATAGAAAATCAGGAGATAAGCTCAGTGTCCAATCTATGATTATGTCTGATTAAAAACCCTTAAACTTCATTAAAAATTAGACACAATAATGTAAGCCAATAAATGTACGCCCATGAAGATTTTGATTAGAGATTTTTCTTTGCATTAAAATGGATTTGAGAAATAAGCTCTGATCGTGTCTTGCATTGCAGGAGTTCATACAATTGGGAGGGCTCACTGCGGTTCATTCTCAATCCGTCTATACAACAACAGCGGCGTAGGTGACACTGATCCCTCGCTCGACCCAGATTACGCTGCCCATCTCAAAACAATCTGCAGCCCTTCTGACAGAACGACGGCTGTGCCCATGGATCCCGATACGCCGCTAGTTTTCGATGAGAACTACTATAATCTCTTGAGAGAAAACAAAGGGTTGTTTAGGTCCGATGCAGCTCTTCTAATGGGAAACCAGGGCAGAGGCATTATATATGACCTAAGCACAGGGAAAGGCTTCCCCCAACGCTTCGTTAAAGCGATTGTCAAGCTGATCGAGCTGGATGTTCTGACTGGAAGCGATGGAGAAATTAGGAAGAATTGCCACTTCGTCAACAGCAATACCTAGTCACAATGAAACAAAGCAATAATATAGCTGATGAAAAGCCTTCTGATATATCCATTTAGAATCACAGTGGAAGGATACAGTACGTGTAGCCATCAATAACGATTTGATGAGAATAAATTTGTGATCATGTAGAATTTAAGAAGTGGTGATTTATTGGATGAATGATAAGAATAAATTCATGATATGTAGAATCTAATGTCTATTGAATTATACAGTAGTTGTTCAGTCCATAGAGAGAAGAGAAACTATTGAGTTGATAAGTGGTAATTTAATAAAATATTAAATAAATAATTTTTTTATAGTATGTATGGACTGATAAAGAATTCTGTATTTGCAGAACACTCCATCATCTCTAAATATCTCTTATCACATTCTATAGAGAGAAAGAAGAGAAAAGAGTGAGTTGATAAGTGGTAATTTAATAAAATATTAAATAAATAATTTTTTTATAGTATGTATGGATTGATAAAGAATTCTGTATTTGCAGAACACTCCACCATCTTTAAATATCACATTCTCTTGGAAGACCTCAAAGTCATCGTCAGCATTGATCATTACACAATAGATGTCTTAGTAATAATGCTTTTATTGGTGTAATCAGGCTAATAACATTATTAATAGAAAAACCCAATTGAAAGTTTAAGTTGAAAAACTTCAAAGTATCTCCTGAAGATGGGCTAAAATATCTAGAGGTAATTTTCTGCATTTTTCACTTATAATTATGTCCACCAATGAAAGTATATATGTTATGTTTAAGAAGAGTCCAAACCCTCTAAGTCCTTAGGATGGGTTGCTTTGATTTATCTAATAAGAATTAGAATGGTGAAGTAATTATGAAGTATGAGTAAAAAGTGTTACTGACTGTTATATGAAGTTTACAAGTTGTATTTCAAAATTTTATAATGTGAATTTTAACTTAAGTTTTAAAGCAAATATATATATATATATATATATATTTTTTTTTTATTTTTATTTTTTATTTTTCACTACTTAAAATTAAAAATAAAAATAAATTATATTTATAGATCTAAATTATTAATTAATTAAGTTTTTTGAAACATGAAATTCAAAATTTCACAATGTAAATCTTAACTTAAGTTTCAAAGCATATATATATATTTTTATTATCTAAAATAAAAAAATTATATTTATAGATCTAAATTATTGGATAATTAATTTTTTTGAAACATGAAGTTGACAAGTTACACTTCAAATTTTTTACAATTGGGATCTTAACCTAAATTTCAACACAAATACATATATTATTTTATTAACTAAAATTTAAAAATAAATTAATTATATGCATAGATCTAAGTTATTGGTTAATTATTATTTTTTTTGAAATATAAAGTTGACAAGTTACGCTTCAAAATTTTTATAATGTGGATCTTTACTTAAGTTTCAAAGCAATATATATATATATATATATATATATATATATATATATATAAACTAAAATAAAACATATATAATTAAATTATATTTATAGATCTAAATTATTGGTNTTGGTTAAATAAGAATTTTGAATCAAGATTTTAATTCAGATTCCTTTACTTTATTTGGTTAGGAGTTGAAAGGATTTAATCTAAAATGGTAAAATTTATTACAATTATATACTAGGGTAGATCCATCTTAATTAGAGAAATATCATGGTTTGAGAGGGATTAAATTCCTACATGTTAAGATGGATCTATGTTGTTAATTAAATAAATTCATTAAATTTCATTATATATGTATATTCCACCCATGATCAAAAATTAAGATCAAACGGAAATAAAATGAGTGTGTTCAGATTTTTAGAACCAAGAATGTTGTAATGGTTCTTCTAGGGGCAATGTCCCATATATTAAGAAACATCACAAATTTGGCATAACTCTTGAGAAACAATTATTTCACATTGTGATGTCCATAAAGGGTTATGTCACATTAGCCTTGTTCATCAAGGGTTATGTTGCATTGCGATGTTCCTCAAGGGTTATGTCACATTGCAATGTTCATCAAGGGCTATGTCACACTTGAAATAAGGGTTGTGCCACAATATGACTTCTTCAAGGATTATGTCAAATTTGTGATGTTTCTTATGTGACATCATGATGTTCATTAGGGTTTTGTCTAATTTGTGATGTTTCAACAAGGGTTATGTCACATTATGAGATGAAAAAATGGTTATGTTGAATTTCATGTGATGTTTCTTAATGGTTATAAAGCATTGCAATGTTCAACTTGGTAGACTTGGTTAACTATGGTTGGCCGTGTTTACTATGATTTAGAATGGTTGATTATGATTATTGTGTATTGTGATGTTCATCTTGGTTCACTTATGCCAACTGTTATGTTCCTCAATGGTTTTTCTACATTGTGATGTCCATAAAGAGTATCTCACATTTGACATTCCTTAAGGGTTTTGTTGGTTTGCAAGATTCCCAAATGGTTTTTTTGCATTGTGATGTTCATTTTAGTTGATTTAAGTCATATACTCAGTTTCCTTAACTGTTATGTGGCATTACAACATTTGACAAGGGTTATGTCGAATTTCACATAAGAGTTATGTTGCATTGTGATTCCCATAAAGTGTTATGTCACATTGTGACTTTCATAAATGGTTATGTTGCATTTTGAAATTCATCAAGGGTTATTACACATTGCAACATTCATAAAAGGGTTATTCCACATTACTACATTCATCAAGATTTATGTCGAATTTGACATAAAGGTTATTTCGCATTGCAACATTCATTAAGGATTATGTTGAATTTGTGACATTTCTTATATCGTATTATGATGTTCATCAAGAGTTATGTATAATTTGTGATGTTTCATCAAGGGCTGTGCCACATTATTACATTAAAAAGGGTTATGTTGAATTTTTAGTGTTTCTTAATGGTTGTATAGCATTGCAATGTTCAACTTGGTGGATTTGGTTAATAATGTTTGCCCATGTTTACTATGATTTACAATGGTTGACTATGGTTATGGTGTGTTGCGATGTTCATATTAGTTGACTTATGTCAAATTATTATGTTACTCGATGGCTATGTCTAAGGAAAATTTTAAGGATCCATATTTCTTTTAAAATGTAGAAACCTTGGCAAATATTACTAATTAAAAAATGTCCAACCAAATGTTGGGAAATATTTTTCTAAAAAGATTCAAATTTGTAAGGATTTTATCTAGTTTCTGGATAATTTTGACGATTTTCAGAGTAAATTTTTATATCCCATGGAATTTGGGCGAATCGAATTAGAAAAAAAAAAGGAAATTGAATAATCTTTTTTTTGGAAAAAAACTCAAAAATTATCCCATGGGATAAATTTGCCCGCTAAAATTTTCCCTAGAACTTATGTCACATAGTTGATAACCAAGTCCACCATGTTTCAATGTCACAATATGACATAACCATTAAGAAACATCACAAATTCAACATAACCCTTTGATGAAAAATTATGTTGCAATGTGATGTACATAAAAGGTTATGTCACGTTGTGACATTCATCATATTGTGATTCGATTCATGTTACTCACATATCTAGTTGGAATAAGAATCAGGATATAGTTTGAACAATAAAATATTTCTGTCCAAAATTTAGTTGGAAGGTCTTTGGTCTGGAGTAGGCATTGGGCCATTTCCACCAAAGTTTGATTCTTTTTCTCTCAAATCCATTCTACTAAGGGGTGTGGGGGAAATATATCTTCCAAGAAATGCCATTTTTCAAGATATATTCTTCAATTTTTCAAATAAGATATTCTCCACCATTATCTGATCTTAAATATTTGATAGGTTAACCACATTTCACCAGTACATGTGATCAATTTTTCCACGTTAGTTTTCCACGTTAGTTTTACTTTTGTGGAAAAATCAAGGGTAAATTATGCATTTTTACAATTTTTTTTAAGAAGCCCCGACTTTCGTCGCTGTATCCAAGCCAGACCATCGCTATAGCGACGGCACCGTCTTTTGTTGACTTATAAAATGGTCAAGGCGTCGATACAGCGACGGCCAGTTTAAGCGCGTGGGTTATGTTTGATTTTTTGTCAGCGTGCGCGGTTAATTTTGTTCACAAGTTGCCCAGGACAAACCCTTTCCAAATAAAAGGCTATTTCAGAAGTGGAAAAGCTTTCCTGCTGGTCACACATATGACGACGACAAAGGATCAGTGAAGTCAAGGCGGTGGTCTCACACACCATCAGGAGATATTCTTCAAATTGCTGATAAACCACTTCCAAAACTTGCAGAGGATGAGGAGATCGTGGGTATAATAACAATGGAAGATGTTATTGAAGAGCTTTTACAGGTTTCCATCTCAGGCCTTAACTTCATCCTTGCTCTTTTCTTAGTTCACCATCATTTTCATGGGTGGGTAAATATCTTTTGGGCCAGAAACCTTTGGCTTAGATGCTGCATCCAAGGGTTTTTTATTATGCAAAACCATTCAGGACTTGCACATGGCTTTCTCCACCTAATGCTTAGAACAAACTGCCAAGGCTCAATTAAGGAGTATAACAAGATGGTACAATTTGGCTACATAACTGCGCAACATAAGCAGAGCAGTTGAACCTATTTCTCCTAATGAAACCATTTTTAGATTTACCACTTGACTACAACCTGGTTGACTGTGCACAGTAATTTAATAGATTCCTTATATTCAGTAATATTTTCAGTGAACTGAGAAATTTGGATGAGAATACCCTGTTCACTAAAATGACAAGTTTTGAACAGTGATTATGGTTATAACTCATTTGTATGGCATGGGCGTTATTCCCTAGCTCAGAGTCGAGTTTTCCAAATCATGTAAAGGATCTGGGGATGGCCTTAAACTTCATGTGTCATTTACATTGCAGGTGAAAAATACATCATGTCATTGGCTTGCATGACTAAGCAAAGAAACTATCAAATTGTCTTGGTATCATAAATCGATTCCAGGATTTTACTTCAAAATACATATATGCAACGTTTTGACATACTGTTTCTGTATTGTGAGGGCAGCAGCTATTCTTGATACTTGAAGTTTGTCCATTGCATCCCACTCGTTTTAGAAAACCAACTTTTTCAATTGCATCACCTGAT